>JADRCH010007367.1:866009-986945 GCA_019843965.1 Rhynchomys soricoides
TATATATATATATATATATATATATATATATATATATATATATATATTCTTTAGAGTAGCTTTATTGAGTTCAGATGAAAATTATCCATTAGATTTAGCAAAAACAAAACAAAACCAGAAACAAAAAGAAACAAACAAAAAACTCAGAGCAACAACAAAAAACCTGTCAGTGATCTTTGAACTAGATCTCAGCTTATTGTGAAAGTTTTTTTCTTCATCTAGTTGTCTGAGGATAGATTATAATCTGTTCAACATAAAATACTTAATTTTTTTTTGCTCAGTGCATTCTAATGGTAGTTACATTCCTGTCGACAAATTGATAACTTTTAATGATTGATACTCTCTAGCCAATGGTTGGTAAACTCTTAGTTGTCTTTGTTAGTACAGAGCATCAATGGGAAGAGTTATGACTAAGGTTGGACAGCTTATCTATTATTTTTAATTGTGCATAAAATTTTATCTAGTAAACTTATTTCTAGGAATTTATGCTGACAAAAATACGTATGTACTGTGGGGTATCTATTACAGTATTATATACAATGGTGAATTATGTGAAACATGTCAAAATTAAATACAGAAGTAATAAATTATGAAATTTCTTGTAGACATTTCTATAATAATTAAAATGCTATTTTCTAGGCTAAAATTTTAGAAGCCAATATTATCATCATCTTATATTTTCACATTATAAATATTACTAAAATATATTAAACCAATTTCTCAAAACATTATGAAATTGGAAATTATTTCTGACAGATCAACTCTTACAATTATATAAGCCATTCATTTTGTTCTCCTTTGGAATGACAAAGGAAAGTTGACTTCAGTCAAAATAGCACACAACCTAATCTCATAAATCACACGTTTAATGTTACTTGTTTTCAGTAGGTTTTGAAAGCCTTACTACTATCACACTCAACTGAAAATATGTTGACAACTCCTGACTAAATTCAGAGGAAAGAAATATTAGTCTTCTAAAATATACAGGACTCACCTCCCTAATGTGACCATAAAATTCAAATACCTCCAATGTTTTCCCTTGAAGATATGTTAGCTTCATTCTGAGCAGAGTACCATTTCTTTGTGTTTCCCAAGGGCATTACACTGAGATTCATCAGATACCTTTAATACTTGCTGAACTTACCCCTTAAATATTTCTATTTGACCAGTACGAAGTATCCTTCCTTATCTTTTTTGATAAGTTTTGGTTGAAAGTTGATTTTATTCAATATTAGAATGGCTACTCCAACTTGTTTCTTGGGGCCATTTTCTTGGAAAATTATTTTCCAACCTAGTACTCTGAGGTAGTGTCTGTCTTTGTGACTGAGGTGTGTTTCCTGTATTCAGCAAAATGCTGGGCCCTGTTTACATATCCAGTCAGTTAGTCTATGGCTTTTTATTGGGGAATTGAGTCCATTGATGTTTAGAAATATTAAGGAATAGTGATTGTTGCTTCCTGTTATTTTTGATGTTATTTTTTATGTTTGTGTGGCTATCTTCTTTTGGGTTTGTTGAAAGATTACTTTCTTGCTTTTTCTAGGGTGTAGTCTCCCTCCTTGTGCTGGTGTATTCTATCTCTTATCCTTTGTAGGGCTGGATTTGCAAAAAGATATTGTGTAAATTTGGCTTTGTCATAGAATATTTTGGTTTCTCCCTCTATGGTAATTGAGAGTTTTGCTGGGTATAGAATCCTGGGCTGGCATTTGTGTTCTCTTAGGATCTGTATGACATCTGCCCAGGATCTTGTAGCTTCCATAGTCTCTGGTGAGAAGTTTGGTGTAATTCTGATAGATCTACCTTTATATGTTACTTGACCTTTTTCCCTTACTGCTTTTAATATTCTTCCTTTGTTTAGTGCATTTGGTATTTTGACTCACTTTTGATCCTATGATCCTGGGCATATTAGAAAGACTGGGAGTGGAGCTTCCTATGGGTGTTGTGGGACTAGCTGAGGAGTTCACGCCCAGGGTCTGCTCAGGGCACTGTCCCTGACCGGAAGGATCCTATGCTACTGGTCCAGCAGTGTTCCTGGTTCCCTGGATCCTACTGGTCCCAGTTATTCCCGGTATTGGGACAGATATTGTGTCCTCCTCATCTCTGATCCTATGATCCTGGGCATGTTAGAGCACCTGGGAGTGGAGCTACCTCTGGGTGTTATAGATATATATTTTTTAAATTTGGTTTTATCTATGGTAATTGAGATTTTTGCTGGGTATAGTAGCCTGGCATTTGCATTCTCTTAGGGTCTGTATTATATCTGTCCAAGATCTTCTGGCTTCTAGAGTCTCCACTGAGCAGTCTGATGCAATTCTGATAGGTCTGCCTTTATATGTTACTTGACTTTTTCCTTATAGCTTTTAATATTCTTTGTGCATTTAGTATTTTGATTATTATATCACAGGAGGAATTTCTTTTCTGGTCCACTAGATTTGGTGTTCTGTAGGCTGCTTGTGCATTTATGGCATCTCTTTTTTTAGGTCAGGGAAATTTTCTTTTATGATTTTGTTGAAGATGGTTTCTGGTCCTTTGAGCTGGGAATCTTCATTCTCTTCTATTTTTATTATTCTTAGGTTTGGTCTTTTCACTATATCCTGGATCTTCTGGATGTTTTGGGTTGGGAGCTTTATATGCTTTATATTGTCTTTGACCTTTGTGTCAATATCTTCTACACCTGAGATTCTCTCTTATATCTCATGTATTCTCTTGGTGATGCTTGTATCTCTAGCTCCTAACATCCTTCCTAGGTTTTCCATTTTCAGGGTTGCCTCCATTTGTGGTTTCTTTACTGTTTCTATGTCCATTTTTAGGTCTTGGAGTGCTTTCTTTAGTTCTTTCACGTATTTTTTAAGGTACTAATTTGTTTCCTTTTTAAGGGCTTCTACCTGTTTAACTGTGTTTTCCTGTATTTCTTTCAGTGAGTTATTTATATACTACTTAAAGGTCTCTATTATCTTTATGAGATGGAATTTTATGTCAGAATCTTGCTTTTCAGGTGTATTGGGGTATCCAGGGCTTGCTGTTTTGGGAGAACTTGATTCTTATGCTGCCAAAGTATATTGGCTTCTGATGGCTATATTTTTGTGCTTGCCTCTCACTATCTGGTTATCTCTGGTGTTAAATGGCCAGAGTATCTCTGCCTGGAGCCTGCCTCCTTTGTTCCTTCTTACAGCAGATCTCCTGGGATACTTGTGGACTGTGGGGTTTGAGAGGGGCAAATGCACTGATCTGACTCAGTGGAGGTACAAACAGGAAGGGTAGATTTTGAATTTTATGAAGAATGTCATTACAAACATTACTGTACATATTCATAAAGCTTTAAATATAGAATACAACAAAAGAATATTAGATTTTATTAAAGAACATCTTTCTTATATGCCTTGCTGGTAAATATATATACATTTCTGTGTCCTTCCATGAATTTACACTAAGTCAACAATCATATCATATTCATTGGTTAATTCTTTAAGCTACAACTTAAAAAAAATTTTTAGAATATCAATATTAGTATCCTCTAAATTCTTTGCTGCTCTTACCAATTCCATGAAAGTTCCTAATAATGTTAATATACACTACATATTTTGGTCACTAAAAATAGTGTATCATATTTTATATAAATATATCATAAGTGAAGGCCTAACTTCTCAATTTAGACATAAATCAAATCCTTCTAAGGCCCGAGCTGTTTCTCCATAGATACAGAAACAGAAATATGCTAGTGTCTTTACAAAAAATATTGGGTAAGACCACAAACTGCAAATCTCCCTGACTTCATTAGTCAGGAACTGTAAAACTGTAGACAAGTTTTTCATTTAATCATTTGTCTTGTTTTCCTCATCCCAAACTTTGTGTAATTGTGAAATTTAGTTCATTAAAATGAGAATAAATGAGTTAATACATATGCAAAACACCTTGCATAATGCCTAATATAATGCATTATTACCTATGATTGTTTCTAATATCTATTATTAGCTACATTGCCTGATACAGAAAATTGTTCTGGGTATTGGAAAATGTAAGCTGTTATTAGTTCCAGTAATTTATAGGCCATTTAGAATCAGGTTCATACCACATTTTGGAAATACAAATAAATGGATATAACATAGATTGAAAGAATTATTATTTCTTTATTCTGTATATCATTCAAAGTAATATACAGATTTACAAAAATCTCTTCTAAGGTCCTAGTGGCATTCTTTCTACAAACATAAAAATTATCCCCATATTGGCACAGAAATATGTAAGAATATATATCCAAAACAGTTCAGAGAAGGAAAACAGAGGTGGTGGCATCCTAGTCACTGATTTTTAAATTATATTACAAAGAAATGCTAATCAAAAGAGTTGTGTTCTGGCATAGAAATGAGATTAAAAACAGACAAGAGGAATACATTGAGAAGTTCAGAGATAATTGCAAATAGAAAATTCGTGTTTTTTGGAACACAATCAATGAATGAAGTTACATAATTTTCGCTTTACTGTTTCTTCCTACAAAACCTCCTATATACCTTCTTGTTCTCCTTCAAATTTATTACCTCCCTTTTGTTACATACTATTTCATTCACATATATGTATGTATGGTAACTATTGTTACCATACATACATATATGTGAATGAAATAGAAGGCAATTCCTCATTGCTAAAGACATCCTATACTTCAGACAGGAGACCTAGGGGTTTCTGAGCTGGAACTGACCTTAATGTATCTACCGTGAGTACTAGCTTTCATGGTATCAAATGGCACCTTGAAGATTTCCAAAGGAGGTAGCAACCAACAATAAATTCTTTCCAGCTATGATGTCTGTGAACCATAAAGTAACCAACATGGCACAACAAACCAAAGAGTGCAGTAGTGGCATGCATAACTTGGCAGTAACCAACAATATTTTAATTGGAATTAAAATGCTCAACAGGAGGGAAACCATGACTGGTACTGGGAACCAGCCAACTACATGGTGATAGTAAAGTCAAGGATCTCAGAGAAGAATCTACAACCGGCACTTTATTAACTAGCATAATCTCTAACTACGCTCTAAGTATTTGTACTTAGACTCACAGATATGTCTATATTTTATCTGTGATACACTTTTGCTCATATCAGAGAAAGTTTTCTTTGCCACAGACCTTTTTTTTCTTTATAGATCACTAAATATCGGGTGCTGGTATTTAGTTAAAAACAAAAGATAGATTAATACATATAATAAACTAGGTTGTTTTACAAATATTTATCTATTTATTTTGTGTTTGTTGAAGTAATGTGTGTGTTGCCCTTGTATGAGTGTTTATAGGATAAACTACAGAGTTGATTCTCTCTTTCCATTTTGTGGGTTCCAGGGACCGAATTCAAGTCATCATTAGGCTTGGCAACAGAGCCTTTAACCAGATAAGCCACCTCATCCATCCTCAGCTACATTTAGACAAGGACAAAGAATTAAATTGACCCGATGCTTATACAAAAAACAATTATACTGAGTAACAAACAAGATTAGAAACTATAAATCCACTGGGGGAAAAAATCTCCTAGACATTGACCTTTGTGATGAGTGTTTTGTACAGCACATTAAAACATTAGGACATGAATATTAAGGTTCTAGGTAGGCATGAGTTTGACTTCTCCACATTCAGTGAGGTGTGTATGTATTGTCTGCAGCAATACGGACTTACCATCAGTTTGTGGAGAGTCATCAATATCTTTAACAATATCCTGGGTTGTTTGGGAGTTCCCATGAAATCCCTTTCACCAAGAATTTGATTAGATGTAACCCATTCCTGGTACTGGAAATTTCATTTGGTGACAAGAGATGTCAAGTTGAGGCTCTATCTCCTCTACTATTTGGTAATTTTATCAAGATTGTCTTCATATATGTACAGGTTTTAGGAAGATTCTACTGTATTAGGTTTCCATGTGGTCCCTCAAATAACATTTAGTTTCGGCTGTCATTTCACTTATCCTTTACCCCACCTCTACTTCCTCATCATGTTTTTGATTTCTTCATTCAAACGCTTCCCATTCATCTATAACTATCAATAACTATTTCCCCATCCTAATAGTCATATACTAGACGGTATTCTACACACTGCCAAAAGAGAAACTAGATCCAAACCCTTTGATCTATAAGAGTTACCTGTCTACTATAGGAATAACCAAATAATATCGGATTTAAGATAAGATTCATTATATGAGATGGAACTAATACCCAATGCTACTGGGGTAGCCTAGAACCTGAGACCAAATAGGCATGTCACCTAGAGGACAACCAAATACTACCCTTCTGCTAAAAGAACATAGCAGTGCAATGACTCCTAAAGATAATCTATACTCAGTTAATGAGAGAAGACCCACCTGCAGCAGATGGGAACAAATACAGGGAACCATAGGCAGACACTATGCAGATCTTGTAACATCTAGCCAAGGGATGCCTCCATCAAATTGCTTCTCTCACAGCTCAGGAAACTCTACAGAAGAGGAGGTGGGAATAGTGGAAGAGCCAGAGGAGATATGGGACACCAAGAAATCAAGGACTTCTAGATACAACAGAGCTGGCACACATGAACTCACAGATACTGTGACAGCATGAGCAGGGCTTGCACAGTTCTGCACCAGATGGAATCCTAGAGATGAAAGGAGAAGTGGGTATATGCTACCATCCTTAATCCAGAAGCTATCTCCAGTTCATAACTACTTGAAAGTGAAAACTTAGTATTTTTCTCCAAGGGAGTCTTGGTGGGGAAACAAATCACTCCTATGTCTAGCAGTAGATAGCCAAAAGAAAAAAAAACTCTTCAGTGGTATCTTAGGAGGTTCTTTGCCTGATAATATTGAGTCTGGGCTTGTTTTTTAACCTTATAAATCTTTTCTTTGCATATATATTATGGCTTCTGCTTTTAGGTTTCTGTGAGATTCCTGTGTGTGTGAACGAGAGGTTCTCTGCTTTTATATGTGTTGCCTGTGCTTTTCCTTTGGCTCTTTTTCTTGTTTGGTTGTTTTGTCATATTCTGATTTGGTTTATTTATTTATTTTATTATTATCCCTAGGGATAATAATGAGAAATAGATAGGAGGTGAATTTGGTTGAGAGGGGAGGTGAGGAGAAGCTGGTAGGAGTAGAGAGAGTAGAAACTATGATCATAATATATTGTATGGGGGAAAACTGTTTTCAATTAAAAAACCCTCAGGTCACCAAACTAGAAATAAATCAATGAGGACTACATCAATCTGAAAATACTATGTATAGTAAAGAAAACAATTAAAAATATTTTCAAAACTATCCAATAGGTAAGAAGTTAGTATCCAGAATCTGAAAAGGACCCACACAAATCAATAGTACAAAAATGAATAATTCAATGGATGAATGGATGAAAAGCATCTCTCAAAAATAGACAGAGAAATGTAGCTGGCAAGATGGTATAGTAGGCAAAAGCACTTGCAGCCCTACCCTCACAGCCTGAGTTTACATACCAGAAGCCATGGAAAATGCCCAATGTAATAAACAAACCTGTAATTCTCAGACTCCTATGGTGAGATGGGAGGAGAACAGAAGAATTGCTTAGAAGATTGCAGTCTGGTTATCTAAATACCACAATGAAACAGCAGAATCAAGAGAGGTGTTACCTCAGTGAGATGGACAGAGAAAACTGATTCCTGAACAATGTTTTATGATGTTCACATAGTAGCTGGGACATATGTTCCTCATCCTGCATTGTCTCTCTCATCACACACAGACAATAATAGCAACAAATACAAAGACATTGTATTTATAACTCATATATTAAAAGATCCTCAATGTAACTCATTATCAGGGAAATGCCACACACACACACAAAAAAACCCTATGAACTATCCCATTTATCTATGAGCATGGCCATTATCAAAAGAGAAGACATGAAAAAATGCTGCTAAGGAAATAGGAATGTACAAAAATTAAGTGAAGCAGTGTGAAATTTTCTAAAGAAATGCAAAAGTACATGACTCAGGAGTCCCTCTTTCATCCATATAACCTAAATAAGTGAGCTTACCATGGAAAAATATTTAACTCATGCTTATTGCATATTACTCACATTAGCTAAGATATGGAAGCAGCTTACACTTATCTGTTGATGGATGACTAGATAAACTGATATATATAGAAAGCCATGAGGTTAGTATGCTGACATAAGCAGATGGAAAGCAAAAACTACCACATGACCTAACATGCTCAAACTACAATAATTAAATATATAGTGATACAGAATAATAGTGGTTATGAGAAGGAGGGATGGTGAAGAATTATATATATGAAGGTCTGAAGACAGAAAGTAGCATATTTATATATATGTATATGTGTATGTGTGTGTGTGTGTGTGTGTGTGTGTGATATGTGTGTGGGATATGTGGTATGTGTATGTGATGTGTGTGATATATGTATGTGATGTGATGTGTGTGTGGGGTGTGTGTGTGTGTGTGTGTGTGTATACATAGTGAACAATCTAAAATTCTAGAGTACCATACAAAGACTATAAATGTTAAAATTGTAATGTATTTGGCCTTTGTATTTTGGCCTTGTTTTAGCTGCCTATCCTACAAAATTAAAAACTCAGTAACTTGGGGGTTGGAGGGTCAGTGGTTACAAGCACTGAAGGACTTGAGCTTTGTACAGGGAGATAGGAATGGATCAATTTGCACTCTTGTACAAGTTGACCACCAGTTGAACAAGCACCAATTGTTGAAAATGCTGTCATTTTTCCACTGGATGGTTTAGGTCCTTTGTCAAAGATCAAGTAACTGTAAGTGTGTAGGTTCATTTCTGGGACTTCAGTTCTATTCCATTGATCTACCTGCCTGTCACTGTACCAATACCATGCAGGTTTTATCACTACTGCTCTGTAGTACAGCTCAAGGTCAACAGATACACTGAATCTAATAGAAGAGAAAGGGGGAAAAGTCTCAAACACATGGGCACAGGGAAAAGTTCCTGAACAGAACACCAATGGCTTAAGCTCTAAGATCAAGAATCGACAAATGGGACCTATTAAAATTACAAAGCTTCTGTAAGGCAAAGGACACTATCAATGGGACAAAATGGCAACCAAGAGATTGGGAAAAAATATCTTTACCAATCCTACATCCTATAGAGGGCTAATATCCAATATATACAACGAACTCAAGAAATTAGACTCCAAAGAAACAATTAACCCTATCAAAAAATGGGGAAAAGAGCTAAATAGAGGATTCTCAACTGAGGAAACTTGAAGGGCTGAGAAGCCCCTAAAGAAATGTTCAACATCCTTAGTCATCAGGGAAATGCAAATCAAAACAACCCTGAGATTCCACCTCACACCAGTCAGAATGGCTAAGATCAAAAACTCAGGTGACAGCAGATGTTGGCGAGGATGTGGAGAAAGAGGAACACTCCTCCATTGCTGGTGGGAATGCAAGCTGATACAACCTCTCTGGAAATCAGTTTGTCGGACCTTCAGGAAAATGAACATAATACTACCTGAGGACCCAGCTATTCCACTTCAGGGCATATACCCAGAAGATGCTCCAACATGTAATAAGGACACATGCTCCACTATGTTCATAGCAGCCATATTTATAATAGCCAGAAACTTGAAACAACTCAGATGTCCCTCAACAGAGGAATAGATATAGAAAATGTGGTATATTTACACAATGGAATACTACTCAGCTATTAAAAACAAAATGACTCCATGAAATTTGCAGGCACATGGATGGAACTTGAAAATATTATCTTGAGTGAGGTAAGTCAGTCACAAAAGAACACACATGGTATGTACTCACTGATAGATGGATATTAGCCCAAAAGTTCGGAATACCCAAGATTCAATTCACAGCAACCATTTGACTGAGCATGGGGTCCCAGATGTAGGAGTTGGAGAAGGGACTGAAGAAGCTGAGGGAGTTGGCAGTCCCATGGAGGAAGCAACAGTATCCACTGGCCAGACCCCTAGTGTTCCTAGGCCATTCTATGGTTGGTATGGACCACCAACCATAGAATATATATGGAGGGACCCATGGTGCTGGCCACATATATGACAGAGGAGGGCCTTGTTGGCCATCAGTGGAAGGAGAAGCCCTTGGGCCTGAGGGTGTTAGATGCCCCAGTATAGGGGAATGCCAGGGAGGGAAGACAGGAGTGGGTAGGTGGGTAGGGGAGCACCCTCATAGAGGCAGGGGAAGGGGGGTGGGATAGGGGGTTTCCAAAGGAGATACCTGGAAAGGGGAAAACATTTGAAATGTAAAGAAAGTATCAAAAAAAAAAAAAAAAAAAAAAGCACTGGAAGACCCAGGTTGGCTTCCCAGCATCCACATGCTAACTGACAACATTCTGTAATTGCATTTCTAGAGGAAGAGGATTTGATGCCCTCTTCTGGCCTCTCTGGGCACTGCATACATGTGTTGCCTTACATACACACAGGCAAAACATCCATACATGCAAAATAAAAATAAACCAATCATTTAAAATGGAAGTAATGTGAGAAGTGGATATGTTCATTTGTTTTCAAATAATAACTACTTTACTATTTATATCTATCAACATATTAGTCTTTTATTTATTTATTTTCCAATATGATCTTGTATCCCAAGTTGGACTTGTACCCTCTTATTTCAGCTTTAAGTGGTACTAGGAAGAAAATACAGAACTTCAGGTAGGTGAGAAAAGCACTTTATCATGTAAAGTATATCATTAGTCCTAGTGTGTGTGTGTGTGTGTGTGTGTGTGTGTATCTGCAAGTTCTGTTGTTATAACAAAATAGTTAAAAGTGAGTAATTCATAAAAGATAGTTTATTGCTCACAGCTACAGGAGCTGAAACTCCAAGACCAAGAGTTCTCACCTGTTCGGCCTTTGCTGAAGAAACCCGTGGTCGTGTCACAACATAGCAGAGAAACAGAGATAAACAGTTGATTGAATGGGTTGTGTAGAGAGCCAGGAATCCAGGATTGAGTGGTTGAGCTTACCCCTGTATAAGCACAACATTGTTTCATGAGAAGTAAGTCACCATGCAAAAGCAGGATTAAATTCTTTTGAGGGTTACACTTTACCTCCGCTGACCTGATCATTTTTTCCCAGACCATTTTTTCTTTTCTTCTTTTTTTCTCTCTATTCCTTTCTTCTCATTTAGTCAATTTATTTTTGATTTTTCAAAAGGAATTCCCATTCATTCCCAGTTCCTTTACTTTCCTCTCTCTAACCTTCTTAATTGTGTTACCTCTTAATTCATGTCCTCCTTTTCTTTAAATGTTATATTTAGTTCACTTAGTGCTGCATATATGTAATCTATTTAGTGTTACTTAAATTTATATCAGAGCTGACAACTTGATATTGGGTAGACAATAGGGGTGGCTTGTCCCTGAGGAAGACTATTTCTCCTACTCCTAGCCTTTCTTAGTTTAATCTAGATTTTTGAAGATACTCCACCATCTCTCAACAACGCCACACTGACAACCAATCTTCCAGACCATGAAAGCCCATGGGACAAACGTATCAGCTCTGTTAATGATCATCTTTCTAAACTCCATTAAGTTTCAGAATGAACTTGCTTCTTACAACACATATGTTATATATTATATGATGGACTGAGTCCACTTATTGTTACCCACATGGATATATTTATTTAGGGCTGACTACTTTGGATTGTATAACCTATTAGAAGATTGTTCCTGGAGAAAATGATTCATTCCTCTTTGAATTCACATTGATTGCCTAAAGATCTTAATTAGGGATGGGGACTTGTGAAATTTCTCCTATCCATGTTGGGATATCAACTGAAAACCAATTAATTTTTTGTCACTATCTGTAACTGTATGTTTGCCTTTGGTATTAACTATTAGACCGCACTGTGGTTAGGTAGGACCATATAACTAACTTCATTCTGGTAACTTGGATGTGAATAGAAGAAATGTGTTTAATTTTCAGATCTTTTGTATAAAATCTCTCTTTTGCTTCTTCCTTCCACCCCTATTTACTCATTTCATCTTATATTCAGAAGAAAAGAACTCCTAGAAAATGGTAGAAGGTTTAGTTTATGAACCATCATAGGAGAAGTTGCCTATTAAAACATTTAGTTGGACTATAGTGTAAGAGAAAACTTAACGTTTTGCTATATTAAGTCTCTAACAAGTTGAGGTTGTTTTTTGGAAAGCAATTAACCTTTAAATGTGATATAATTACTTAATTTGTGTCTTCAATGCTTGTTCAGTTAAAATAGAAGAGAAATCAGATGAAATGTACCAATTGGAGTATGAAGTTCATTGAAAACTTAGGGTTCTTTTTCTAGTTTTGTACAAACTGGAAAAACCCAAATGACAAGGATGAGGCCAGTGAAGCATCCAGGGCGGCAGCTTTATGACACAGTCACTCTTTACCTTGTGCTGGGCTGCCCTCAAGAGTGAGGCATCCACAAACTTAGTTCCCTATATGGTTTATAGCATTACTACATGTCAGGGCCTTGATGGCCACATCACCCTCTTTTCTGCCTTATGTCTTGATAGCAACACAAACCTAGGCAATGTGGAGGTGAGGGTGTGTGTGTGTGTGTGTGTGTGTGTGTGTGTGTGTGTGTGCTGGTTTGTATAAATGCAAATACACGCAGAGACCAGAGGTTACCATTGAGTGTCTTCCTCAATTGATCTGCACCTTAGTTTTATCAACTGAGCCATGTCCTCAGGACCAGACCACTTTCTGTTACTTTGTTCAGCTATCAATTTGATGCTTCCTAAAGCAAGTTGGCTGACATCCTTGAGCCTCATTTTTCTTTTCTGAAGTAAAGAGTATCTGTTTCGTAACCCTCGGTGAATGGCTGTTTTCTATTTTTTCCCAACATAATATTTTTACTGATCGTTTGGGAATTTCACACAATATACCCCAATGACACTCAGTTCCCATTCTTCCTAGGTCTAATCTCCTACCCTTGTGCTCTCCCACACACAAAAAAAGTTAAAAAAAATATATGTCAAATACAATATGTGTTGTTCAGTTACTCATTGGAACATTGTGAAACTCCCAATGGCCAGCACCTTAAAAATAACTGAGTCTTTTTTGCACCCTATTGCCACCCTTCCCTACCAGAAACCATCAACTGTGAAGAGCTTCAGTATCTTTACCACAATTTTATGGACTCTCTCGAATGGCTTCTGGTCTAGGCTGTTTGTTTTGTGCAGAGGGGGACAGGTTGTTGAAGAAGCCTTCAATATCTCTCATTCTCAACTATGAATCTGAAGTCATCAGTACCACTGCAAACAGGAGCTTCCCTGCCCATAAGTTTATTCTTAAAGTTGCTGAAGTGAATGAGTGCTTTACTTACTCATGTCTTCCACATTGCTTGGGCACTTAACTCATTCTCTTCTGTATTTTTGGCTATCTATAGGTATCTATCTGAGAGATATATGCTTATGGATTTTAAAACGTAAACTGATTTCACACACTTGCTTTGTAGAGTAACATGAGGCCACCTGTATTCTGGTTCTGCCAATTTCTTTCTCTGGCTAAGTTGGATGACCTGCTCTAACCCTGCCATAAAGACAATTTTCTTTGCCATGATTTCCTAGTTGGAATTAACTTACCCTTTGCTTTGGCTTGTTGGATGTCTCTATCTGAGGGACATCTGTTCAATGGCCATGTTTGAGTGGGAACAGGCTTGAGAGCCATGATTTTGAGATCTGGTGCTGGGACAAGCATAGGAAACTCAAGAAACCCAGCATTCTGCATATATGATGCAATCCCTACACACAGAATACATATATGCTCATTGTACCCCTTGCAAATGTATTCCCTCTGGGGTTTCAGCAGAGGCAAATAAATTATAGGCTGGTTGTTACAAATCTCGTGGTTCTATTCAGTTAGGTTCTTATGCATGTTATTTTCAATAAGAGAATTGTTGGAAAAGGAGAGAGAATCTAGAGGATGAAAGAGAGTGAGAATCAAGTCAAGTGGTTGGACTTGGAGATCTTAAATCACAGGAGATGAAAAGGAAAAGGAAGACAAAAACAGCTTCACAAACACATAGAAAAAGAAACAAAACTAAAGTTGTACCCAAGAAGACTTTAGATTGTTGTGTTGTGGACAGTAAGTAGGAAGATGACAGTGTGGGAGCCAAGACTGTGTGTCTTAAACAACTTAGGCAAAAGAACAGACATGAAAGCAGAATGGCCAAACTTATTGAGACAGGAGTTGCAGTGAGGGCCATAGATTGTGAGCCCTGTCTGAGATTGAAATAGTCTTCTCGCTCAGTTACTGCAGGGCTATTCTCTGTTTCTGGGGTGCTGCCAGATCACATAAAGGCCTGTTGACAAGATTACTGCAGCATTCATCCCTTTATGTTTGTTATGGTGTGAAATTAAATGGAGAAATAAGAAATATAGCAGTTTTCTTCTAATATGGCCTGTTTTTATGTATGATAGGAGGTTTGAATCCAAGTCTCATATAATCCACTAAGCAACCCTATTTGAGGGTTCATTTGTAATTTCAGTTTCACAGTGTCTCCAAAAATATTCTTGTTTATTTCCTCTGTGGTCTGATGGTTTTTTAAAATTCTACTTTATACATTTTATACATTTATACATTTTACTAAATAATTGGTTTTGTTATAACATTTCCTATATGTACATACTATATTTTGATCATCAGTCTTCCATTGTAGCCTACTCTCACTCCCACTGTTCCCCTTCCTCTACCCACAAGCCTCCTTAAACTTTCCTGTCTTACATCTATTCTCTTTTATTTCTATAGCCATCACATGCCCATTGCTCTTCAGGCCATCACATGACCATTGCTCTTCAGCTGGAGGTGGGACTCTATGAGGCCTTCCTCCTGTTTATGTTGGAATGTATGCCAGCTTATTCTTGTGATGGTCTTGTGTATATAGCCATAGCCATTGTGGGTTCATATCTACAATAGCCTTGCTGTACCCAGAAAACAACTGTTTTATAGCAGGCTCTTAGCTGAGGAGTTATTTATTGATAATTGATGTCTGCTTGAACTGGGGGTAGGAGGAGAGTTATTATTTTTCATATATGACAGTCCCTGATAGGCTATCCATGTTCCTTTGCATACATGAAGCACAGCAGCAGTGTTAAACTTAAACAATGAGTACATAAATTTGGGAGGAGAAAGTGGTGGGGGTGCAAGAGGAGTTGGAGGGGATCAGAGCTTGGGATAGATTTGATCAAAACATTCTATTTATGCATGAAATTCTCAACAAATTTTGAGAAACATAAGAAAAGAAGTGTAGCTGTGACTAACTACAGCTTCTTTAAAAATTTTTTTTAACCTCTGCTGTTAGAACAATAGAGAAACAATGAAAAGAAACAGAGATCAAATTAGCAGGTAGGGTAGGGAGCCTGTGTTAATTTGTCACGATCCATCACAGTGTGTCCATTTTTGACCCAAGGAATCAGATAACACTAATCATTTATGGCAAAGTAACATGCAGAACACCAGTAATTGGATATCTGGTAGCATCATGCTGTTATCCACATTTCCTGGATCAGCTCTAGATGAAACTAGTGGGAAATAGGAAATACATGTAAATTAGACCAGTCCACCCACTGTTGTTCCTCTTCTTGTCCCCATGGTTACAAGCTGTCTAGTTAATGCCAATTCTTCAAGGCACAAGGACCCCCCTCAAGAACATGAAGCCCAAGTGAGTCCCCATACTATTATTTCTGGGCTAGTTGTACAAGACAAGTAAGCTTGATATACTGAGGTCATTGGAGCTCAAGATGAATAGACAGCACTGGGAGTTAAATATCTCCCTCTAAACTTGCTCAATTCTCTAACTTTTTTCTATATTTCTTCTCTTTATTTCCTGTCTTCTTTGTCCCTT
Organism: Rhynchomys soricoides; assembly: GCA_019843965.1. Taxonomy (NCBI): domain Eukaryota; kingdom Metazoa; phylum Chordata; class Mammalia; order Rodentia; family Muridae; genus Rhynchomys; species Rhynchomys soricoides. The sequence continues at coordinate 881,832 of JADRCH010007367.1, forward strand.
CTCTTTTCATGTGTACTTCTGCAAACAGTTGGATTGTTTACACCCCCATGGTATACTGTCATGATTGACTCACAGCCGCATTAAAAAATATATAAATGAAATAGAACAAACAATTGTGAAACTGCCACCTAGTAGCAAAATTAAATCTACCCATGTACCCCTGCTTTGTGTTATCTCTTTGTCCTCTTTCCTATTACCAGAAGTAACAAATGTCTGGTATTATATATTTATTGTTTTATGATTTACTAATTAACCCCTCTATCTTCCTGTCTTCCTATCTATCTATCTATCTATCTATCTATCTATCTATCTATCTTCTATCTATCTATCTTCTATCTATCTATCTATCTGTGGGTATATGTTATGTGTACCAGTAGTTCTTTGGCCCTTTATCAAAAGCAAATTTGTAAATATCTCTAGACCTTATCTATGTCTTTTGTTAGGAAAAAAAATGATACTTACCTCAGAGCGTTTTTGTGAGGATCATGTGTTTTGCTGCATACATAGCAGCTAAAGAAACATGTAGAATATGAATAAGCATACTATTGGTAGTGGTGGTAGTAGTGGGGGGGAGGATGGTGGGGTTGTTAGTAGTGGTGAGGTTGGTAGTAGTGGTGAGCATGGTAGTGCTGGGATTGGAGAGGGTGGAGGTGGTGGTGGTAATACTCTGTGCTCCCTCAGCTGGCTTTTCCTTTCTGCATGAAATCATGAACATCTCCTCTAGGACATGATAGCTTTTGTCTTTTGGTTTTCCAATTCTTAGTTTCCCTTACATTGCCACCACACCTATTCTTACATGCTTTCTATCTTGTTTTCATGATAAAAACAAGTCTGTTTGCTTTTAAATAAGTGATTCTCAATATTAGTGGTCCTTACTATTTTGAGCACACTAAAATCCCCTGGGAACCTTAAAAGTTCCAATCTAAGCTCTATGCTATACCAATTAAGTGGAATCTCTAAGGGTAAGATAAGCATCAGCATATTTAATGGTCTCCTGATGATTTAAACGCATAGCTTATTATGGACCCTGCCTAGGCCTTAGTGCAAAAGTGGAATTCTGGCTGAAAAGTCAAATTCAATCCTTTGTTTTTATAAATAAAGTGCTACTGGTCAAATTGACTTTATTTATCTGTATATATGGTTGATTTTATACTATAATATTATATAGTGAGTGACATCAGAGAGACTTCCTCTTGCAGTTAATGAGGCAGATACAAAGACCCACAGCCAAACATTAGGGAGAGAGAGAGAGAGAGAGAGAGAGAGAGAGAGAGAGAGAGAGAGAGAAGGGAGCCCAAATTAGAGACCTCCATCAGATTTCTCCCCTTGGATCTCAAGGAACCCCACAGAAGAGGGGAATGAGTTGTAGGAGCCAGAGAGGTTGAGGAGAACACGGCCCATAGAGTCAACTAAGGCAGGCTCATAGGGGCTCACAGAGACTGAAGCAGCAATCACAGATCATACATGGGTCTATGCTGGGCCTCTGCATATACAGTATAGTTGTTTAGCTTGGAATTTTCAGGAAAATCCTAATGATGAGAATGGGGGTATCTCTGACTTGTTTGTCTGCTCTTGGGCCCACTTTCTTTCTATTGGGTTCTTTCATCTAGCCTTGATATGTCTGGTCTTATTGTATCTTATGCTGTGTTCATTAAATGTCCCTGGAAGGCCTGCTCTTTTCTTGGGAAAAAGGGGAGATGGAGGGAGTGGATCTGCTGGAGCGGGGTAATGGGGGGGGGAACTCAGAGGAGTTGAGAGAGGGGATATAGTGATCAGAATATATTGTATGAGAGAAGAATAAAAAATAAAAGCCAGCGACAGATACCATGTATCAGACAAAGTGAACTAATTTGCCTTTGTAAGTTCCACACAGAGAACAATTGTATCTTTGAAACTCAACATCATTTGTTATCTGAAAATCATAGGAAAAATCATGTGTTATCCCTGATTTTAGAAAATAACCAAGTACAGGATCATGTCTTTTACACTTCTTCATTTCTTACCCTTGCCATTTGCTATGCTTTGCTTACAGTTGTTAAGAAGTTGCACAAAGAATAGATGGAAATAACAGTGAAAGTGTTTGAAGTTTGTTTTTGTTTTTGTTTTGTAACTCTGACATTCAGTGGTTTTTGAGGAATCCCAGTCTCCAAACTGGTTGGGACAGGACCAATACAGAACACTGGAAATATGAATTCTGGGATGCTGGCTAACTTTCTTCCCTGTGTTGACTGTCTCAGCCCTGTGCCAGCTTCCTCACATGGCCATCTGGAACACTGCTGTTTTAGGATCTTTAATTGGCTTTCCTCATGATCTGTTTAATTTGAAAAATGAACTGAGTGACTTTTGGAGATCTCTCACACACTTTACATTCATATTGTATCCTGCCTCCCCTTACTTAGCTGTTTTATATTTCAGTTCTTTCTGTCAGTATCAGAAATGCCCAAGAGAAATATTTAAGGTGGAAAAAAGATTGATTTCAACTCAAAGTTTCAGTGGGTTCAGTCCATTAGCTGTCTCCATTGTTTTGGAGATGTGGCGAGGCAGAAGATTTTTATCAAGGTATAGTCAAGCAAAGGTGCCCAGCTCATAGTAGCTGAAAAGAACAAGGAGAAAGAGGGGAATAGAGAAGGTGTGGAGAAAGACAAGAAACATAGAAAATGAGATAACATATCTCTTCTTATTTTTCACTACTTTCCAATAATGCTATCAAATTATCAAGGTACAAATGCATTAATTCACTGATGAGGTCAGATTCCTTAAGATTCAGTCAGTTCATAAGAAGCCCACCTCTGAACACTGCTGCATTGGGAACAAATGAGCCCTTTGGAGGATTTTTCATAACAAAATCATAGAACAGTGGCTTGAAATTAAAACTTAAAAATTGTACTTTTCAAAAATTGAAAATAATATTTTATACAATATATTCTGATTACAGTTTCTTATCTTCATCTCCATTCAGATCTTCCCTACCTCCTCGCCCATCCAACTCCATGCCTTCTTCCTTTTTCTTTCTAGAAAATGAGCCAAAAGATCCAGAATTAAATTAAAATAAAAGAAAAACAAAACAGAAACATAGAAACACACACACACACACACACACACACACACACACACACCATAAGAACATAAAATCAGAGGCCATAGTATGTAAGCAAAATACCGTTAAGATAAATATGGGACAAAATATTGGCCTTCTACTGCTAGGCCTGGAAATCTGAGCATGAATCTTTACACTGTAGCCATAACATTGACCCTCTATTTCTGCAGCTGTAAAATGGTCACAATAATACATAGCATACATGACTTTAGACCGCACAAATGAGATAACTCCAGCAAAATACTAAGCATAGTGCTGGGAAACAGTAAATACTGCATTATAGGGAGCTATTGTTAGTCTCATCATTATTATAATGCCTTTTAAAAACAATGGCTATGTCCTGTAGTTACCTGTAGGTACAAGTACTCAAAGAGAAGCACTAAGAGAAGTAGGAATGTTAATTATACAGAGATGTTGTCTCCTCAGTGGAAGAGACAAGTCAAATATGTGCATTCCATCCAGAAAGCTGAAAGTGGATTTTATTAATGACCTGGTGACCTTTTATGTTATCTGTGGAGACAGACCACACCCAAACTCCCTAGAATGGTTATCTTAGACTCTTCCCACCCCAGACCCATCTTTAGGGCAAATGTCACATGTTCTCTATAGCCTGTTGACCTCTACACTGTCTAGGTCTAGCTATATGACCCACCTTCATGGTCACATATACTTTGTAAAAGAGTTTCTATGTAACCACACCTTAAGCTTTATTGTGCACTTGCCATTGGAATGATTGTTGCTTGGGAACGTTTTTCCAAATTTTACTGTGTTTTAAATATATTGACAATGAACAGCTTTAGACTCCCTGAAGTCTGATCCAGGATGACAAAGTTGATCTGCACTGGATCTTCATTCTTACCTGGCCACAGATCACTGCCTGTGTTTGACACCTGCAGAGATCCTACTGTCCTTCCATTTTTGCAAGCACTCCTTCCCTGTATCATATGAAGCATCTTGCAAGATACGTTAATTCCTTGAAATGCATCATCTTAAATAGAGTGCAAGGCATTGATGTCAAGCTCCACCATGCCTTACACTCTCCATTGCCTGTATTAAAGTTTCTGAATGTTAATTAAGGTCATATATCACAAAGAGACATTGACATGTAACATGTGTACCAGCCTTGGGGCTATCTAAAATTAATTCCTGTACATTGTCCAAATGATAAATAACTATTAAAATCTGTACCTATACAGTTACATAATGTGTATATTTTTATGTGGAGAAAGGAATTCTTACTAAGGCGGTACTTCAAAAGTGTTTGTCTTAACAGTTCTAAATTGCCAAAAATGCTACTCACATTTACATTCAGAGGAAATGAGAACAAAAACAACATTCTACAGTTAGAAACCATTTTTCCTGATTCAATGTTGGATTGGGCTGACAGACTGCTATGTAGCCTGGGAATAATGCACTGTGGTTTGGAAATGTAATTGTTTATATTTATAAAACACCACTGTACAGGGACTTCTAACATGTCTGGACAAGGCCACTTTGACTGATTTATTTAACACTGTCCTCAGGAGGATAAATGAAATAGGCATGTCTATCAGTGAGACACAGCTATGGGGCAGGATAAAACCCAGTTGAACAGCAATCAGCACAAAATCTGAGATCTTGATTAAAGGTTAGATTTCTGAGTACACAAGTCAGATAGCAAAACTTAAGAAAATTTGCTTCCCCCAGATCCTACCTGCTTTTTGCATGGCTGCTCTTTGTATTCCTGTGTCTGGCCACTACTCAATACCACAATAGGGAATATATGTCTTTTTAAGCATGCTGTTACTTTAACTTTGATTTGAAATAACAATTGTATAATATAAAAATGAACACCTTAAAACTATTTTGGGGATGGGGAATTAGCACAAAGATAGAGTGCTTGCCTAGTATGCATATGATCCTGGGCTTAACACTCACCGCTACATAACAAAAATGAAAAACCAAAGCCTAGATTGACTGAGATATACCTCATATCCAAATCTCATTGTTTAGCAATGGATTTTCTGCATATGCATACACCTTTTGAAAAGATCATCACAGTTGTAGTAATAGACATGTACATCATTCAAGTATCTGTGTTCCTTTGTATCTGCCCTCTTAGAAAATTTTGCCACGCACATAATTGTTACATGGGGTTAATGAGTGACAAAGCATAATATGGGCCATTACCTAAAAGATTTGTGTTCACCTAGAGTTCATTAAATTCCAACTAAAGGGTATTTTTAGAATGGGGGGGCAACAAGACAAGCAATCTGTGAGAAGATTCTTCTTTGATTGCTTTGTTATTTTCCCTTGTTACAGAATGTCGTGAGATTCTGTGAGTGGTTGTAAGGCAACCCAATTAAATAAAACTAAGATTTCAGAAGAGTCAAAGGAAGCACTTGCCATATGCTGATATTTTAGGGTCTCCTGCTTGAATTTATAACACTGGGGAGTAAAAGTGAGTGTGGATGAAAGTGGCCTTATACAATTTAGGGGAAGAAAACTCACTGGGTGTGGCTGAGAAGAATTTTGCCACAGGGTTTCTTGAGTGCAGATACCCACTGGGCGTGTGACAAGTAAGGCTGGTTTTATCACTTATAACCAAAGATTTCTCTGTTCCCTGGTACTCTATCTCACCTGGCCTCTCATTCCACACCCTTATTCATTGACTACTACCGCTGTTAATCTTATTGGGGGATTACTGGCAGAGGCACAAGGAGATTCAAGAACATATGTTTTGCTCAGGGAAAAGCATGTCAGCCTGAGATGGAATCTCCATGAAACTATTGACAGGCGATTTTGTGGAGGTAAATCTATAATCTTTCTCAATTAGGAACAAAACTCTATCCACTGTGGAAAGATGCCACTTTTTGGAAGTGTTAATTTTCACAGGATTGAGAGAAAATAACTATGTTCATCCATAGGTGGGGCATATTAATATGAGGGATAATCTCTCAGGGATGGATTCCTGAGAACCGGTGAATGTTTACACTCACATGATGTTAAAGGATACATAGCATTAGGCAGCACAGAAAAAAAAGCAAGGAAAAGGATTTCAGTATAAGGTAAAGGCAGAGTGTAAGCACTTTCTCTACTTCTCTCAAAATAAGCTAATACGAGGGAAGCAGGGAGGCTAACTGGAGAGTCTCCCTTCTCTCCTCCAAATCCAGTCTACCAGTCTCACCCAAGCACTATAGCAGAACACCGAATGTGGCCACCCCTTTCCCTGCCCCCATCCCCAGTGCATCATGTAGCTCTTCTCGTATAACCTTCCTTCCCAATGCATTGTCCTAGCCCTCACTGGAAGCAGGCATCCCCTGGAAACCCACCTGCAAAGCCTGCCTGACATGCAAGAAGGCCAATGAAGCAGATAGGGCAGCTTTAGGTCTTTACCACCCTGTCCTCTTCTGCAAATCAAATTCTGAAGTCTCATCTTCAGCTCTGTAGCAGACTACCTGCAAGGGAAGTGTGGCCTCTCCTCACTCTCTATCTCATTCTGAGTAAACTAATCAGATCCTGGTGGACTTAGCCTTCTGTAGAGAGATTTTAATCCAGCAACATGGCTGCTCTGGCAAGAGATCACATCCAAAATCCTTCTAGGTTTGTGTGATCTGCCTGAAATGAATGACACATCTTTTTTCCAATTTGACTAGAATACAGACATGCCCTTAGAACCCACTTTTAATCCCAAACAATGAAGGTAAAGTTAGTTTGTAGAAGGAAGCTGCCATATTTTAAACTGATATCTAATTGAGAGGCAGACAAAGTGACAAATCAGAGAAAGATTTGACAGAATGAGTCAGAGATAGGATACACCCAACTCTTAAGAGACATACAGGAGCAGTGCAGAGAGAGAGCAGGTTAGGTCAGTGCAGTACAGTAAAATTGTGTTGAGTTGAATTGGTTTGTATTCAGTCAGTTGAGGCAGTTGAGTTGAATTCAGTGAATTTGTGCAGTGGGTTTGGGATTGTACAGCTCAATGCAGGTCAGCAGAGGCAGTTGAAGTCAGAGAATGAGGAGAAACCAGAAGAGTAGAACAAATTGCCAGAGTTAGTTTGAGGCTAAGCAGAACAATTTAGTGAGAAGGCAGTTTCAATCAGTCAGCTTGGAGAGTTTAGCCAGAACAGCCAAGTTGAACCAGCCAGCCAAAGTTCAGAAAGAATGAGAATGCATGAGTTCATTCATCAGTAAATCTCCAAGATGACAATTATATCTGGTAAATAAAGTTACTTTCACAGCCCTTCTTCTAGCTTATAGCTCATTTCCATTCCTAAGTTTCTGTTCCCATTACTTAAAAAAACATTCTATCTGATATTCTCCAGAAGAACGTTCTGCAGGCAACCTACAGCCAACACACCCTCCTTAAGAACCAGAGAGGGCAACAGAAACCAAGTAACAAAGCATCTATCCAACAAAGGCAATACCAGCTATTAGAACTTAAAATTACAATCTCAAACCTAGATACCTAGATGCAAACGTAAAATTATAATCAATAACTGCCAAGACAATGCATCTCCACTAGAGCCTAACAATCTTACTAAGTAGTCTCTGTCTCTGAGTAGTAGACAGAAATCATGTGATCAACTTAATAGACACAGAATAGCCCTTTGACAAAACCAGCAATAATTTCATGATAAAAGTCTTGAAGCAATTAAGGACAGAGGAAACATATCCAAATATATTGAAGGTTATGTATGACAAAGTGATATTCAGTATCATACTACATGGAGAAAATCTAGAAGCATTTCCATTAAGATAGGGAAGAAGACATTTCTGTTCACTTGCATTATGCTTTCTCAGTATAGTGCTTAACATTTTAGTAGAGCATTAACACATAAGAAAAACATAAATATTATACAAATAGCAAAGGAAAAGTTGAAAATATCTTCACATTAGAAGATAATGATTCTATATATGAGACCCTAAAGCAGTGGTTCTCAACTTGTGGGTTGCAACTACTTTGGGGGTTGCATATCAGATATCCTGCATATCAGATATTTACATTATGATTCTTCACAGTAGCAAAATTACAGTTATGTAGTAGCAACTAAATAATTTTATGGTTCTACAAGATGAAGAACTGCATTGAAAGGTTGCAGCATTAGGAAGGCTAAGAACCCCTGCAAAATAATCCCAAGGAAAACACTTAGAGCTGATAAACACTCTCAGTAAAGTGGTAGAATACAAAATTAACATACAGGCTAGAAAGATTGCTTATCAGTTAGGATCACTGGCTGCTCTTCAAGAGGACCTATGTTCTATTCCCATCATCCACATGCTGGCTCACAACCATCTGTAATGCCAGTCTCTGGGGTCTCATGTGCTCTTTTGGCCTCTATGAGTACTGCATACAAAATAATGCATAGATATGCACACAGACAAAGCATCCATATGCATAAAATTAAGAGAATAATTTCAAAAACAAAAAAATTAACATGCAACATTCTGTGACCTTTCTACATACCAATGACATACATACTGAGAAAGAAATCAGAGAAACAAGCCCATCTATAATTGTCTCAAAACTTCTTTTGATAAATTTAATGAAAGAAGCAAAAGACTTCTAGGTTAAAATCTTTAAAACACTAAATAAACAAATTGAGGAGGACAATAGACATTAATTGATAATGCTCATGAATTGGAAGAATTATTATTGTGAAAATATCCATCATATCAAATGCAATCTACAGATTTAATCCAATTCCAATAAAATTTTTTAAAATCCTCAATACCGTTCTTCAGAGAAATAGAAAATCATGCTAAAATTCTTATTGAAAAATGAAGAAACCAGGATAGCAATAGAAATTCTATGCAGAAATGATAAAGCTGGAAGTATTACTGTACCCAACTTAAAGTTCTACTACAAACCAACAGTAACAAACACAGTGTATACTACTAGTAGAAAAACAGAAACATAATTCAGTGGAACGAAAGCAAGGACTGAGATAGAAACTCATGCAGCTTCAGCCAGCTGATTTTAAACAGAGAAAATAAAAATTCACATTGGAGAAAAAAATAACAGCCTCTTTTAAGAAATGGGGCTAGGAATATTGGATATCAATCTGTAAGAGAATGATTTCAGATGCCTCTATCTCAATCTGTATACAAAATAATTCCAAATGAACCACAGATCTCAATGTAGGATTCCAGTTGCTTGAGATATAAAGCCAATATTTCACAAATATACACTCATGAACCAAAAAAGAAAACAACCAATGGAATGAGGAATCAGCCTTCAGAATGTAAGAAAACCATTGCCAGCTATACACCCAACAGATGATTAACACCTAAAATAGAAAAAGAGTTTTTAAAAACAAAGCATGAAGAGGTTAGAAAACCAAATCAAAAAAAAGGTTATAAAATGAAGAGACAGTTTTCAAAAGAAGAAACACAACACTAGTGTCTTGGTTAGGGCTACTCTTGCTATGATGAAACACTATGACCGAAAACACCTTGAGGAGAAAAGGGCCCATTTCACTTCTAGTTCCATTTAACAGTTCATCATCAAAAGAAATAAGGGCAGGAAGTTAAGCAGGACGGGAGACTGGAAGAGAACTGCTGCTTACTGGCTTGCTCCTAATGGATTGCTCAGCTTGCTTTCTTATAAAATACAGGACTGTTGGGAGCCGCCTGAGCACCCACATCCGCCATTACAAGATGGCGCCTACATCTGGCCGAGGACAAGTTGTAAACAGGCTAGTGCGCATGCACCTGGTAATTTTCCACTTCAGAATCTCAGCCTCTCTCGTGGCGGCATCTGGCCTGGTGTGCGGGAGCCAATGGGGAAGCTCCATGTCCCAGGCAAGCGCTGTGACCTATATAAAGGGCGGGTGTTCTATTGTTCTGAGTCTCCACTCGTGGCAAGCTTATGCTCTCCCTCTCAAGATGCATTAAAGCTTTACTGCAGAAGGATCCTATGTGTGCCGCGTCGTTCATGCTGGTGAGACCGTAGCGCGGGACACAGGACTACCAAACCAGGGATAGCACCACCCACTATGGGGTACCCCCACCCTCATCAATCACTAAGTTAGAAAATCTTCTACAGGCTTTCTTACAGCCCAATCTTATGGAGGCATTTTCTCAATTGAGGTTCCCACCTCTCGGATGACTCTGGCCTGTGTCAAGTTAACTTAAGATAGGGAGTACAATTTATTCCTTGTCAACTTGACACATAACACTTTTTAAGACATAACCTTTCCTTTTTTTGTTTCAATCCCCCAAATCTCAGATTAATAAATATCACAAACATAGAACATATTAAAATGGCAAAGTTCCACAGTCTTTACCAGTTCAAACTGTTTCATAGTTTGGCCTCTGTAAAATAAAATCCCAAATTTCTATTAAAATACAAAATATCTTTTAAGAATTCAAATTCTTTCAACTGTGAGTTCCTATAATTTCAAAAATAAGTTAAACACTGTCTTACTTCAAGGAGAAGGAACTAAGACATAGTCATGATCTGAACAAATCAAAACCACACTCCAACACTGTAAATAATTCAATGTCTAATGTCTGGGATTTACTCACCATTTTTTTTGCCTCCTCCCAGTGGCTTGGCTCACTTCTCCAGCTCTGACCTTACAGTATCGTGTTTGGCTGAAAGCTTGAGGTACAACCTTGGCCACCTCTGAATACAGATTGCATGTGCTGACTTTGAGGAAATACTTCCCAGAAGTGTTCACCTCCATGATGCTGGCCTCTTAGTGTTTGTTTTTTACACTCCAGATTTTATTCCCCCCTTGTCCACCTTCTGACCGTTCCATATCCCATATCTCCCCCACACCTCTGTCTCCATGAGGATGTCCCCACCCCCTAACCCCCACCTGACCTCTAAACTCCCTGGGCCTCCAATCTCTTGAGGGTTAGGTACATCTTCTCTTATTGAACCCAGACCCGGCAGTCGTCTGCTGAATATGTTTTAGGGGCCTCATATCAGCTGGTGGATGCTGCCTGGTTGGTGGTCCAGTGTCTGAGAGATCTCAGGGATCCAGGTTAATTGAGACTGCTTATCCTCTGCAGCTCTAGCTACCTAGCATTAATTGTACCAGCAAAGCAAAGCTTTCACTTGAGTGGTTCTGGTTTCCTGCTGACCATACCTGATTCTTCAGCTCTAGCTAACCAGACATCATAGGTTCTTCACACAAATGTCCTGATAAAGTTTTTGCTTTCCTTTGAAACGTCAAACACCAGGCCTCATTATTTGCATTGTTTTCAGTACTCTTATATTCTAAGCTCTTACAGAACAGCTCTTTAAGCTATCAACACTCAATGGCTTTTCTATCCAATGTTCCAAAGTTCTTCTACACTCCTCCCCCAAACACAGTCAGGTCTGTCACTACAGTATCTCACTATCCTGGTACAAATTTGTTTTCATTTGGATTGGTATTGCTGCAGTCAAACATCAAAAGCAACTTAGGAGGAATGGGTTTATTTCACTGACAGTTCACTGTAACAGATCATTATCAAAGGCAGTGAAGGCCCAATCTTAAGCAAGGCAGGAATCCGAAGGAACAGGAGTGCCACTTACTGGCTTGCTCCTCGTGGCTTGCTCAGCCTGTTTTATTATAAAAAATCCAGGACCACCAGACCAGGGATGGCCCCACCCAGAATGGGCTGGCCACTCCCCCACCAATCACCAATTAAGAAAATGCCCTACAGGCTTGCATACAGCTCAATCTTGTAGAGGCATTTTCTCAACTGGGGAGCTGTCCTCTCAAATTGTGTACTTGGAAAGAAAGCAGGCATTGATGGTTTTAAAAAGATTTTGACAGTCTTGAGTGTGGCTTAGTAGTTAAAAGTTATTGTTGCTCTTCCAGCTAACCCTGATTTGGTTCCCAGGATCCACATGGAGGCTTATACACCTCTGTATTCCAGTTTTAGAGGAACCAAGGCACTGTACACAAACGGTGCACAGTCATGCATGTAAGCAAAACACTCAGACACATAAACTAAAAATAAGTATTTTTTAAAAATAGGTTGAGCCACAACCTGCCCTTAAAGTACCAAGTTGACATTTGTCTTTCAGGTAAGGCAGGGGTTTGAGGCATAAACACGCAATTGTTTTTGCTAGGTGATTAGGCTATACAAGATCAGCCTGTAATAGCTCATTGTCAAACAAAGCCTCATGGAGTCACAAGAATATATAGTTTTCCTGGCTTGAAAGACAGAAACTTTTTAGCAGAGTTTTAAATGTGGGAGAAGATGCTTAAGACTGATATTCCTTTCTCAATACCATCACTACAATGTGGGGACTTTCTTACTGTTACCAAGCAACTAAAAACTATTGGCTGTCGCTTCCTGTTGGAAAAGGGAAAAAAGTGGATGGTCTAAACATAGTACAGTTTCAATTGAGAAAAAAATCATTGTATCAGGAGCTTTTGAGTTGCAAAGAAGAGAGAGAACTGCACAATCTGCCCTCCTAAAAGTATCATATTAGTGCATATGGTTAACGATGTACAGGCAGGTCCCAACTCAGTGGTTCATTATGAGAGCACCAGGATTTGTTTTCTTGTTTGGTTGGTTGGGTTTTTTTTTTTTTTTCATCCTAACCTGCTTGTTTTAGGTCTGCTTCTGCAGTACGTTTTAAACAATAGCTTTTCTTCCTTTCATCAAAAGGTCACTGATAGTAGCAGATAGGCACAACCTTCTACATCCTGTTATAGTAAGGGAAGGGAGGAGAGCACCTTTATAACATTCTCAGGAATATTTATAAAATACACATATGCAGAAGTTTTGGATTTAAGCCTGACTCTTGGGAAAGGCACAGAGGCTCTGCCAAAGATGTCTGATGATATACTTAAACCTGGTTTCCAGGGCTGAGGTAGAATGCTCCCCAAGAAAGTAGACTGAAGAAAGGAAGAAGGAAGATTTCTACATAAAATTTAACCTCAACATTGCCAAAAATTAGAATGATTGCCTGGAAGGCAAACAACGCATGCCTGCTATATTTTATCTGTTCAATCTCTTAATTTTGATAAGAAAATTCTGTATGCCAATGTGGATGGGGAAATTTAACAAGCCCCCATCCTAGATGAAGAGCTACAGGCAACTAATCACTTTGGAGAGAGAGGGAAAATCAGTCTTCTCCAGGCATGAGCCTCCTGATAAATTATCTGACTCAATGTGGCCATAGACATATGTGACAACATTAAGTACACAAACACACACTCATGCGCATGAGCCCACGAGTGCACGTGCTCACACACACACACACACACACACACACACGGAAGGATATGGGAGCCAGTGAAAGTGGAGAAGGAATGGAATACAGTACTCAAATATGAAATTTTCAAAGGAGTTTTAATTTACAAAGAATAAATATTTTATACAGATAAGCAAACAAAATAGAGAGAATTTATTTTCTGGTAGACAAGTCTTGCAGGGTAAAAGGAAGAATGCATGAATAAGGAAATTCCAGAGAAATTAAATTAATGTGTAGACTATCAAAATATTTGAGATAAGCTGCTATACAAAGAATAGTCAATTATATCATTTCAACATATATGTTGGACTAGTAGAGAAGCATATAGCAAAGAAGGGTAGTAAATGAACCATTTATAATGAGAAATCTAAACAGTGGGAGGCATCAATGATTTGCCTTCTTTGTCTTGTCTCACTGGGAAAGGACGCACATAGCCCTTCCTGCAGAGCCTTGATGTGCCAGGGTTGGGGGATACCCAGGGGTTCCTCCAGCTTCCCAAAAGAGAAGGGGAGAGGGGAGAGGGATTATGGGAGGGGCTGAAGGGAGGGAGGGCAGTGATCAGAATGTAAAGTGAATAAAAAAGTGTAAACTATGAGATCAGACTCTGGATGTTTTGACACAATGCCTTCAAAAAATGAAAAAAAAATAAGTTAAATCATTGTAGATGTATATGGTTACTATGAATAATACAGTATACCCAATTTTTGATTCTTTTCTCACAAAATAGCTATTTAAAGTGTTTTTGCCATACAGAAAAGTTAAGTATCTGAGTTAATACTTATATCAAATGGCTTAGACATTTTGCAATGTGTACTTTTTTCAAACCATCATGTTATACTTGATATGCAGCTTTTACCGTGAGCAGTGGAGGTGCTCTTCTTCAGTAATGTACCTATGGATAAGTTGTCCATCCTCCCATAAATAACCCTTCATTTATGCTCCTATAAGCAACTTTGTATAAACTTGTTGATTCATAACAACAAAAGATAAGAAAAACAGAAAGAAGACTACTTGGGGAAAAAAGAAGGCAGTAAGTAGTGAGAATGGGTAATGAGAATGAATATGACTGTAATAAATTATGTTGCATATATGCATAATGAAATCTACTATCATATATGATAAACATGACAAAATAAGGTTTAAAAACAGGAAAGAATAAACTATTTCAGGTTAGGGTGTGATTGAACACATACCTGATAGGCTCAGGCATTTGCACACTTGGTCCTCAGTTGATGATGCTCGTTTAAGGATGTTATGAAGAATTTCAGCCTTTCTGCAGTTAATATGCCAATGTGGGTAGCCATTGAGCATCCAAAGCCCAATTCCACTGCCAATTCATTCTTAGTGTTGTCTTTGCAGTTCAAAAGTTGTATCTCAGCTTCTTGCTCTACCTACTGCCATGCTGTCCCCAAAATAGTAGACTCTACCTCCCTGAAACAGTAACCCAAAATAAACGCTTTATTTTATAAGTTGTCTTAGTTATGTTTGTGTGTGTGTGTGTGTGTGTGTATGTACTCCTTTTTATTGCAGCAACAGAAAAGTAACTAAGACAGAAAAAAGTAGGCTGTTGCTGTGAAGAATCTGAACATGTAGGGGTTTGAGGATCATAGAAGACCTTTGGATTTGGAACCTGGAGGGACTGTGGATTACGAAGGTAGTTGATAGCTATAAGTATATCTTTATGGGGAAACATAGCAGGAATTTGGAAGACAGCAATGGTCAGAGCTATGTGGACTATGAAAGCCTAGCTCAAAAATGTTTAAGAGGGAACAATATAAGCAACAGGGCTATAGGTCAATCCTGTAGTATTTTGGCAAAGCATCTAGCTGCCTTTCTTCTTGGTCCTAAGAACTTGCCTAAGGAAACATTGAAAAGCAGTGGACTAATCTGTTTGTCAACAGGAAATTTCAAGAAAACAGAACATTGAACCTTTGATGTTGTTATTATTAATAATGCTTGTGTGGGTGTACAATGAAAAAGAGCAAGTGGAGCAGAAATACTAAATGTACTGTTTAGAGAAAGAAAAATACTAGGAAGCTTAATGTTGCAGCCAAGGCACATACAAAAAGAGGGGACATAATTATTAAGAAGACTAGCACAGTTAAGGTGGGGCCTCCTGTTTTTCACTAGAATAAGCAAGATGCGTCACAGAAAAGACCCCAAGCACCTTGTGTAAAGCAAAATGCCTAAGGAGTTTTGGTCCTAGAAAAAAAAAAATCATAAAACATCTTCTGTTAATTTCCTTTGGGGGGACCAGAGCCCACCCTAAGCTGGCAGCCAAACTTGTTTGCTGTCCAAGTAGTTGTGGGAAGCCGCCTGAGCACCCACATTCGCCATTACAAGATGGCGCCTACATTCGGCCGAGGACAAGTTGTAAACAGGCTAGTGCGCATGCACCTGGTAATTTTCCACCTCAGAGTCTCAGCCTCTCTCGTGGCGGCATCTGGCCTGGTGTGCGGGAGCCAATGGAGAAGCTCCACGTCCCAGGCAAGCGCTGTGACCTATATAAGGGACGGGTGTTCTATTGTTCAGGGTCTCCACTCGTGGCAAGCTTATGCTCTCCCTCTCAAGATACATTAAAGCTTTGCTGCAGAAGGATCCTATGTGTGCCACGTCGTTCTTGCTGGCAAGACCGTAGCGCGGGACATCTGGTGCCGAAACCCGGGAAACTTTGTCATCATCAAACACCTTTGGAGACCCCCTGGAAACAGGGAGGATTCAGAACTGCAGGGAAGTAGGTTCGGATAGGCATGTTGACCCTGGGTCTTGATTTGGGATTGCCCCCTTTTTGGTCTAACGCTGTTGAAGTCTTGCTAATCGTGTTAAGTGCCCTCATTTTGGTTTTACTGTCTTTGTATTGCGGCGAACAAGGTGAGGCCTGTGTAAATGCTGTAAGGGAGGGGCAAATCACCCCTGAAAGGGTCCAGGATACCATGTCAGAATCCGAACGGAGTGAGAGGAGGGGTACCCAAAATCTTAGCAAAGGAAACGGACCTCCTGGTAAGTCTAAGGACGAGGGAGAGATTAAAGATAAAATGGGAAACTGTCCCCCTGACAAGGCTGTGGGCAGAAAAACGATTCTCATACCCAAGAAAAAAGCAAAAAGAAAGGGGGAGAGCCTCTACCCAGTTCAAGACCTTGAGGTTCTTCAATTGGAAACTTCAGACACTGACCCCCTTAGCTCTAGTGAGGAGTCAGAGCTAGAAGAGGAAGTGGCGCGGTATGAGGAAGATTGACCGCCCTGTAATGGGCAGATGAAGCGGCCGCCGCCTTTGGCCCCTACGCGGACCATGCCTTCCGCTCCTCCCCTTTATGAGATGTGCCCTAACTCCTTTTCTTTTCTCTCTGACAAGGTTAGGAGAAAGGTACAAGCCGCTTTTCCAGTTTTCGAGGTAGATGGTGGAGGGCGAGTTCATGCCCCTGTAGAGTACAGCCAAATTAAAGACCTGGCTGAAGCGGTCCGAAAGTATGGGGTAAATGCTAATTTTACTATAGTAATGTTAGAGAGATTTGCCGGGCGTCCATGACTCCCGCCGATTGGCAGATGCTGGCCAAGGCTGCGCTCCCTACAATGGGCCAATATATGGAGTGGAAGGCTTTATGGCATGAAGCTGCACAAGCTCAAGCCAGAGCCAATGCTACGGCACCGACCCCTGGACAGAGAGATTGGACCTTTGATATGTTAACTGGCCAAGGTCCTTTTGCGGCGGATCAGACCGCTTTTCCATGGGGTGCATATGTGCAAGTTTCTAATACGGCCATCAAGGCCTGGAAGGCACTCCCCAAAAAAGGGGAAGCCTCTGGACAACTTACTAAGATCATTCAAGGTCCCCAAGAACCCTTTTCAGACTTTGTGGCCAGAATGACTGAGACTGCGGGGCGCATCTTCGGCGACCCCGACCAAGCGGCACCCCTTGTTGAACAGCTCATTTTTGAGCAAGCCACACAGGAGTGCCGCGCTGCCATAGCGCCAAGGAAAAGTAAGGGGCTACAAGATTGGCTTCGAACTTGTAGGGAGCTTGGGGGACCCCTTACTAATGCGGGGCTGGCGGCTGCTATCATCCAGTCTCAAAAATACCCCAATAAGGGGACAGACAAAAGGGCTTGCTTCCAGTGCGGCCGACTAGGTCACTTAAAAAAAGATTGCAAAGCTCCTACCAATGAGGCTGGAGCCCCGTCTCGACCACACGGTGTCCTTTGCCCCCGCTGCAATAAAGGTTACCATAAGGCTAGTCAATGTCTCTCTGTCAGAGATATCAAGGGGCGACTCCTCCCTCCATTAGAAGAACAACCACAGAGGATGCCAAAAAACGAGGTGCTGGGCCCTCGTTCCCAGGGCCCCCAGAAATATGGGAACAGGACAGACAGGGGCCAAGAGAGGAGAGACGAGCCCGGGTGGACCTGTGCGCCGCCTCCAACTTCATATTGATGCCTCAGATGGGTGTCCAACCGGTTCCCGTGATGCCAATTGAATCCTTATCACCTGGAACTGTGGGTCTTATAATTGGCAGAGGATCCATGACCTTAAAGGGCCTACATGTTCATCCGGGTATAGCAGATTGTCAATATGCCCTTGAGATCCAAGTCCTGTGTTCTTGCCCCAGAGGGGTTTTTTCCATCACAAAGGGAGATCGGATAGCTCAGCTACTGCTCCTCCCGGACATTGCTGGGCCTTCAAGACCCGGGCAGGCGAAAATGGGCTCCTCTGGCACGGACTCCGCCTACTTGGTTCTCTCACTAAATGAGAGGCCTAAACTAAAATTATGGGTTGAGGGAAAATTGTTTGAAGGCATCATGGACACAGGCGCGGATAAAAGCATTATTTCTTCCCATTGGTGGCCAAAGTCGTGGCCTGTAACTGAGTCATCACACTCCTCGCAGGGCCTTGGCTATCAGGCCAGCCCTGCTATTAGCTCTGTTGCTTTGTCTTGGAAAACGGCTGAGGGACAAAAGGGATGTTTTACCCCTTACGTGCTCCCACTTCCACTTAACCTTTGGGGGCGAGATGTCATGCAAGACATGAGGGTTGTGTTATCTAATGAACATATTTATTCCCCTCAGGCTAGACGTATTATGGGCAAAATGGGATATGTAGAAGGAAGGGGTTTAGGGCCTATGGGCCATGGTAGAACTGAACCCATTCAATCCACTAGTAACCCTGACAGACAGGGCCTGGGTTTTTCCTAGGCGCCATTGAGACAGCACGACCCATCCCGTGGAAAACGGAGGACCCGGTTTGGGTTCCTCAATGGCCTTTGTCCTCTGAAAAACTGGAGGCTGCTACTCAAATAGTACAAGCGCAGTTAAGGTTGGGACATCTAGAGCCTTCTACTTCCCCCTGGAATACCCCGATATTTGTAATCAAGAAAAGGTCGGGCAAATGGAGGCTGCTCCATGACCTAAGAGCCATCAATGAGCAGATGGATTCCTTTGGCCCAGTACAGAGGGGTCTTCCAGTCCTTTCCGCCTTACCCAAAGGTTGGAGCCTAGTTATTATAGATATTAAAGATTGCTTTTTTTCTATTCCCTTATATCCCTTAGATAAACCCCGTTTTGCATTTACGCTCCCTTCGGTTAATCATGTGGAGCCTGATAAGAGGTTTCAATGGAAGGTTTTGCCTCAGGGCATGGCAAATAGCCCCACCATCTGTCAGTTATATGTTCAAGAAGCTTTGAGACCTTTGAGGCGACAATTTCCTTCCCTGATTTTGATTCACTATACGGATGACGTGCTTCTGTGCCATAAAGATTTGACAGTTTTGCAAAGGGCCTATCCTTTATTACAGTCCCTCTTGTCATGCTGGGGTCTACAGATCGCCGCTGACAAAGTTCAGATTTCTGATACGGGACATTTTTGGGGGTCAATTATCCTCCCTGATAAGATTGTCCCACAAAAGTAGAGATAAGAAGGGACCACTTAAGGACCCTTAATGACTTTCAAAAATTATTAGGAGATATTAACTGGCTCAGGCCTTTTTTAAAGATTCCCTCCACAGTCCTGAAGCCACTGTTTGACATCCTTGAGGGTGACAGCCACCTGACCTCTCCAAGGTCCCTCAATTCTCCAGCAAAACAGGCCTTGCAGCTAGTAGAGCAGGCCATACAGGAAGCCCAACTGACACACCTTGATGATACATTGCCTTTTTCCTTGTGCCTTCTTAAGACAAAGGGATTGCCTACTGCCGTGCTGTGGCAAAATGTCCCACTCTTATGGATCCACCCTAATGCTTCACCAGGAAAAATCATTGACTGATATCCCGATGCCGTGGCACGACTTGCCTTGCGGGGACTTAAGGCCTCCCTCCCTCACTTTGGGAGACATCCAGAAGTGCTAATAGTCCCGTACACTTTGCCTCAGGTCCAGACCCTGACAGCTGCCTCCAATGAATGGGCCATATTGATAACCTCATTTCCGGGACAGATAGACAATCATTATCCCCGGCACCCTATTTTGCAGTTTGCCTTATACCAAGCTGTGGTTTTCCCTCGCGTGACATCCCCTGTGCCCTTATCAAATGGCTTGGTAGTTTATACTGATGGCTCCAAAACGGGGATCAGAGCCTATGTGATTGGCACTCAAGTTGTCTCAAAAGAGTATAATGAAACCTCCCCCCAGGTTGTTGAATGTTTGGTGGTTCTGGACGTATTACAGAACTTTTCTGATCCTGTAAATATTGTTTCTGATTCTAGTTATGTAGTCAATGCAGTTAATCACCTTGAGCTTGCTGGAATTATTAAGCCATCCAGTAAAGTGGCTTCCATCTTTCATAAAATCCAAACTTGCTTGTTAGCCAGGCGGCACCCATTTTATATAACTCATATACGGGCACACTCAGGTCTCCCTGGCCCTATGGCACAGGGAAATGACCTGGCTGACAAAGCTACAAAAATGATTGCAGTTGCCATGTCTTCCAATTTGGAAACCGCCAAGACCTTCCACGAGCGGTTTCATGTGACGGCTGAGACACTACGCCGTCGATTTTCCCTGACTAGAAAAGAGGCTAGAGAAATAGTTACCCAATGTCACAATTGTTGTCAATTTTTACCTATACCTCATGTGGGGATCAACCCAAGAGGCATCAGACCGTTACAGGTCTGACAAATGGATGTTACCCATGTCACCTCTTTTGGGAAACTCCAGTATTTACATGTTTCCATTGATACTTGCTCTGGTGCTTTGCACACCACTCCTCTATCAGGAGAGAAGACTTCCCATGTAATTCAGCACTGTCTCGAGGCCTGGAGTGCCTGGGGCAAACCCAGAGTCCTTAAAACAGACAATGGGCCGGCCTACACTTCTCAAAAATTCAAGCAGTTCTGCCATCAGATGGATGTAACCCACTTGACTGGCCTGCCCCATAACCCTCAAGGGCAAGACATCGTGGAACGTGCCCACCGCACCTTAAAGTCTTACTTAATAAAACAAAAAGGGGGAATGATGAAGGACCTCCCTTCAGTGCCGAGGACTATGATTTCTATGGCACTATTTACTTTAAATTTTCTAAACCTAGATGAACAGGGACAAACAGCGGCCGAGCGTCACTGCTCAGAGCCAGATAGACCAAGAGAAATGGTAAAATGGAAAGATGTGTTATCTAATGAATGGAAAGGACCGGATGCTATTCTTATAAGATCCAGGGGAGCTGTATGTGTTTTTCCACAGAAAGAAGAGAACCCCTTTTGGATCCCTGAAAGGCTCACCAGGAGGGTGATAGAACAAAGAAATGAGGTGGAATGCCCAGCAGAACCAAAGGGTCCGACTGCCCTGCCTGATCCTGCTGATGATGGCAAGCACCCCGATGGCTCGAGAAGAACTGCGTTGGGGAATTATGTCCACCTTCCCACTGCCGATGCCGGTGATGCATGAATTAGACCCTTAAATTTGATGAAACCCTGCGGGAACTGCCGACAGCAATTATTCAGATCAACTCCACCCGTCTTGACCTGTCCTTGACCGAGGGCCTCTCTTCATGGATTTCCTCGGCAATTTCTTATTTCAAGGAATGGGTGGGGGTGAGATTGTTTGGAGCAGTGCTTTGCTGTGGGTTGGTGTTGCTCCTATGGCTCATCTGCAAACTCAGGGCCCAGACTAAAAGAGACAAGGTGGTCATTGCGCAGGCGCTTGTTGCCTTAGAACAAGGAGCCTCGGCCGGTGTTTGGCTAATAGCAGTAGGTCGCCAGCCAGACAGTTCTTGCACACCCGCGAGTCTAGTCTCATTGCACTGGGTAGAATGTTTGGTCTGAGCAGCTCTTGAGGGATGTCGAGCAAAGCATCGCACAAGGCGGTCATCGTTGTGGGCCACCTTGGGAGATATGTCATCTACATGAGGGTTGAGTGCCCTAGTTTCCCTCCCTCTAAAAAACGGCACTGGGCGGGTCAGGAAGACCTCGGGCGCGCATGAGTTTAGGGGTCTTCTCCTGTACAAGGCCCAAGCTTTTGGTCAGGGGATTTGACCTCTGTCTCCGCCCTCTTAAGAGTGTCCTACTTTGCTTACAGAAATAAAAAGGGGGAGATGTGGGAAGCCGCCTGAGCACCCACATTCGCCATTACAAGATGGCGCCTACATTTGGCCGAGGACAAGTTGTAAACAGGCTAGTGCGCATGCACCTGGTAATTTTCCACCTCAGAGTCTCAGCCTCTCTCCGGTGGCGGCATCTGGCCTGGTGTGCGGGAGCCAATGGAGAAGCTCCGCGTCCCAGGCAAGCGCTGTGACCTATATAAGGGACGGGTGTTCTATTGTTCAGGGTCTCCACTCGTGGCAAGCTTATGCTCTCCCTCTCAAGATGCATTAAAGCTTTACTGCAGAAGGATCCTATGTGTGCCGCGTCGTTCTTGCTGGCGAGACCGTAGCGCGGGACAAGTAGTAGTGGCTTTGAAGGCAGGAAAAATGTAAGAATAAGAGGTTCATGGATTCTTCCTCCATAATTTCAGATAGCTTCTGAGCCCAATCAATGTGTGGTAGGGGAATTTCTGTTTAAAATCCCAGATGGCAAGGGACTATCAGAGGCCATTGTATGAAGCTGTGAAAGTGAAGCCTGGGTTGTGGTGGAGTACCGAAGAAATTCCAGATGCCAGCACTGTGAAACATCTACCAATGAGAGCTACAAACATGGAGTTGATCCAGCCTAAGAGAGAGTTAGAGAGAGGTATGTTTCAGGCAGGAGAACTGAGGTCTGAGTCATCTAACCCTTACACTAAAGTCCCAGGGATTGGACATGGAGCTACAGGATTTGGCTCTGGACCCACTGAGTTTTTGTCTTCCTTTGGCCCACTATTTCCTCACTATTCACATTCTCTGCCATTGTATGTTAGAACTCTGCGATTTGTTTTTTCAGTTTAGGAAGAGAGATTGCCTCAAATCTTAGAAGAGACATTGGACTTTTAAGTAGAGTATTGAGACTGTGGAAGGTTATGGGTCTTTTAAAGTGAGACAAAACTCATTGTGCATTGTGATATGGCCACAAGTTTATGTGGACCATGAAGTGGAATATGTTAGTTTGAAAGAGAAATGTACCCCACAGGCTCAGGCACTTGAACACTTGGTGGTACTGGTTGGGGAAAATTGAGGGGATTTTCAGCTTTGCTAAAGGAAGTATGCCACTGTAGGCAGGTTTTGACAGTTCAAAGCCACCTCTGAGATCTAGTTCCTTCTCTCTTGGGTGTTCCTGATTGAAGACACGATCTCTCAGCTTTCTGTTCTGGCTGCCTGCTGCCACACTGTCTTCATTATGATGTACTCTATTTCTCTTGAGCTGCAAGTCCAAATAAACTCTCTTCTACAAGTTTCCTTCCTCAGGGTATTTGATCACAGTGACAGAAAGTCACCTAATACAAGGGATCAGGAGACTTTTTATAAAAAGGGTAAGTTAATAAATACTTTTAGCTTATTGGGCTGTGCCTAGAACATCATGAAAGTAGTCATAAATACTATACAAAAGAATGAGCAGCGGGGCTGTGGGGGTGCACGCCTTTAACCCCAGCACTTGGGAGGCAGAGGCAGGTGGATTTCTGAGTTCGAGGCCAGCCTGGTCTACAGAGGGAGTTCCAGGACAGCTAGGGCTATACAGAGAAACCCTGTCTCAAAAAAAAAAATTAGCATGGTTGTGTTACAGGAAATTTTAATTTACAATCCCAATTGTTGTCTGGATTTGCCTCATAGGTGAATTTCTTGACATGGAAAACAATAGAAAATGTACGAGTATGTAAATGTAAATATACCTGAGCCCTGTGAATGTCACTACCTTGATGCCTATGGAACATCTCCTTCACCACTATGAAACTGAGTTTTTGCATCTGCGTAATAAGGACAATAGTTACAGAAATCTAAGAGGGTAATTGTGAAAATTGAAACACACTGTTGCATAACTAAAAGGCACATACAGAAAACTATTATGATAATTATTAAGCAAAAGCAGTGAGAGTTCTGATGGATAATATTGGTTGTAAAGTTGAGAGGATCTAGAATCACCTAGAGGACAAACCTCAAGGCATGTCCTGAGGTTAGCCAAGATTAGGCTAAGATTAGGCTAATTGGGGTTAGAATATCTGTATCAGATGTATTCAGCAACATCTAAACGGGTGAGATACTGGACTGAATTAAACAAAGAAAACATGCTAGCACCAGCATTTATTGACCTCTGCTTATTCACTCGAAATGCCCTGGACTAGATGCCTCCAGCTCCTGCTGCCATGATAGACTATGACTTTGACCTATGAGCCAAAATGGATCTTTTCTTCCTTGTGTTGCTTTTGTCATGTGTTTTTGTCTCAACAATGTGTAAAGTAACTACAATGGAAAATATGTATCCTGAAATGGTGCTATTGTTGGAATAAACCCATCTATGTGGTATTGGGTCCCGAGAACTGGTTTATTAAGGGAATATGGAAATATTTGGAACTTGGGGCTAGAAAAATCTTTGAATACTGTAAGCAGAGACAAATGGGCAGTTCTGATGAGATCTTGGAAAAGCAGAATGCCGAGAGATGCATGGTAAATAGAGGTCTGGCTAATGAGGTTTTAACGGGGAACAAATAGTCTATTAGGAATTGGGTACCTGTGCTTTAGGGGGCATTTTTTCCCCAAGCAGCAGCAATCAGTATCAACACAGACTCGTATTCTGAAATAATTGAATTAAGAGAATATTATCTTTATATTATATAAAAGTTGAATTTAAAGCACGTAAAGGGGAGTATGAATTAAGTGGCAGGAATGTAAGTCTCCATTGTGTCATTAGATATCTATTCCAAACCGAAAGCAAGTGAATTTAATACTGAATTGATGAATGTAAGAATCATAATTAATAACTAAGATAAACATGGTACTTGATAGTTGCTGTCAAACATGGGGTTAATATGCAAAAAGAGCAAGCTTGTCTTCCCACGAATTCCCCTAAGAGTCAATTTGTTGGATTGGATATTCCCTGAGGCTGATACATTAAAGCACTTCTCAAGTGTAAATAGCTAACTGACATCTGAATTAATCAAAATGCATTTTAACCTTGAGCTTTATCTGATGAGCATATGAAGCCACCATCAGAAGACAATAAACTTCTCTTCAACTCCTGGCATTATTCAATAACTGCAAACAGCATTGCTCACAAAGACTCAAGAGCTTTAAAAGAAGAGCTAGAGAAGTATAACGGCCTTTTGTTAGTTAGAAACTGTTGTTAGAATCCTGAAGCAACAAACAAGCACCTACCCAGTCAGATAATGTAGACGCAGTGTATTTTTAGATGTGTCAAGTAATTTTCCCCCAACTCATTAGAAACACAAATGAAATTTCGAAGTCCTAGAAGGAGCTGATTTGTGCTGTGTTTCCTTTATAGACTGCTGTCTAGAAAATGAGCTTCAACCAGTTGCTATGTGAATACCAGTTATTAGAGTGGCTGCTGTGTACGGAGCCTTTGGGAGGTGGGAGGTGTAATTAAGTCAGCTGGGCTAATCAGGAGGGGCGCGACTTAAGCATATTTCCCTTCTGTCTCAGATAGCATAAAGCTGTAGCAACAGAAAAGATATGCTTTGGGGATCATGATGTGGCTCAGTGGTAGAGTGCTTGCCTAGCACGTGTGAGACCCTTGGCTAAATCTCAGCAGTAGGGAAAAAAGAATGAAAACAGAAAGGACAAGATAGGCTTTCTTGTACATTTATTTCAGTTACCAACTACATCACTGGGGCAGATAAGTTAGCTGCTCTAAATCTTTATTCATCATCTTTAAGTTGAATTTATAACGCCCACATCCTCAATATGCAGTGAGCATGAACTGTTAGAAATGGATATTGTATCTTTTAGTAATATGAGACTTAACTGAGGAACATTAATAAATCAAAGTTCTCGTTACAGTGCCTGGCATAAAGGAGGTGTTAACCAACAATTAATTTCCCATCTCTTAAACAGCCACAGAGCCAGATTTTACAGCCAAGTGGATGAAAGAATGCATAGTGAATGAAAAACAGCATTGTGTGCATCAAAGGCTATATAGTCCTCTACTGTGTTACAATGAATTGAATGGGATAGGGGACTTGAGTCTTAACTGGCTTCTCACTGAGATGGCTAGATAGAATACCTAGAAACATTTAATCTATGTGTTAGAAATCAATAAATAAAGAAGTTCAAGGAAGTCCAATAATAAAAGTCATTTATTAGGAAGCAGTGCCAATAATTTAGTGTGTGTGTCTACAAACTGTAGTTGTGATCAAAGACTAGAAAACATGAGATGGGAACTAAAATACATTTGCCAAAATTGCACTATTGACTTTACTAATTAGTCTACCTCATATATGAAACGTTTACTTTTAAATGTGGACACTGATTTTTGGAGCATGAGGCCACTGAAGATCCATAAGACAAGATTTCATTGGAAGCATTTTCCTTTCTTCTGACCAAGTAGTAGCTGAATCTTCATAAACAGACAGTAAAACCGGACACTGCAGAGGGCTTCTCAGATGTAACACAAGCTCCCACACTAGTCCTAAGTTTCTGGTAGATGATTTTCCCAACCTTCTGGTAGAAACTATATTCTAAATGCTCTGTTTGTCTTCAGAGATCACTACTGTGGTAATAAAATAGAGGTTCTTTATGATGACATCCCAGTCTTCTAGAACGAGTGGTTTATTACATCATCATGAATAAAAGCAAGAGAAGTGATACTTCTCTAGTATTTTTTAATTTGAACAAAATGGAGGTAATGAGGGTAAAGTCAATCATATACTTCTCCCTCCTTACAGTGTTATTCAGTGGCTAACATCTAGCTATGTCTTCATCCATGGGAGTATACTCAGATAGACAGAACTAGAATTCAGGAGTAATGAAATAAGCAATTACTTATTACAGGTACCATGCTTCTGGTTATTCGTGGGGGCAGATTAGGAAGTTAAAACCTTAGGTATATGGGAATTTTACTACATCTCTAGATAGAGAATAGAAATAAAGAGGGATGCCAGGTAATGTTGAGCAAAGTTATCTAGGGAGACTGATATTCAGTATGATTCACTCTGTGGTACTGATGTTACAGAAGGATACTATTAGTTTTTCTGAGTACTCTGAGGTGACTAGGATACAAAGGATTAATGCTAGTCATCCTCTCAGGAAACTTCTGTATTAGCTAAGCAGCAGCTCTCAAGTAGGCTAGAAGACTCATGTCAGATGACCAGCAAAAATTCTGAAGCAAAATTTCAGTAGGAAAGTAAGTACAACCAGATTACATGGGGACCACAAAGTAAGAAAGTGAATGGGTTAATATCAGAACAGCTGATAATACAAATCTAATTTCAATAGTGGACCTATCAAATGATGTGCAGGTCAGTATCCTATCACTGAGATTAGGGATATCAACGCTCTATGTTTATTTCATTGCTTCTCTTTATAGACTTGGTACAAACCATTCTGTTGTTAATTTTCTTTCCTCTGACTTATGATGAGGACCTACCTTGCTGGATAGCATCTATCATACAACAAATTTATCTCCCTAATGTAATTTTGGTTAGACTGAGGGATGCCTAAAGCCTTTTATGGTACTGCAGTATACCTTTGAACATGTTATACATTATTTTTGTCTATGGATTCTAATTAGTTTCCCTAAGTCCAATTTTTTGTTTCTGAGGATAATCTTTTAAAACTTGCTTACTTGTCTGTCATTCCAGTTGACAGTATATAGTGCATGATGCCTCTATACCAAATATTTTTAATGATAATACACTTGCTAGTCAGTAAGAAGTACAGAATTATTACAAATCTCAATTTCTTTGCTCTGTCAGGCTACTTAATTGAATGACATCATGTAAAAGAGGTCATTTATTGAGAATAATTCATCAAGAGACTTCCAGAAGTGAAAACTGAACTGAACTTTTTGACCCTGAATTGAGTACCTTCTCTTAGACACTGCAAAATCCAAAGAAGTTTTTCTTGCAGTAAAGTTTTGAAATGGAAATAAAGTTACACATCTTGAAAAGAGGTCCCACAGTGATAGCTGGTCTTGCATTAAGGTATGGCAATCAAGTTATGTACTGAATGTTCCTATTGACATTCAAGACCATGTGTTATGGTCAGTAAGAAACTGACTAAATGGCCATGTCAGTTGGAAATGGTGGTACAGCCCTTTGGTTTTAGTTTTCCTAAAGCCGAATTGATGTCAAATACTTTTTAAATGTACTGTTTAGCTATTCACATACCACTTTGCTGACTTTGAATTGGGATGTCTTATTAAGTGTTAAAACTTTATGTTCTGGATGCAAGTTTATTATCCAACTCATTAGCAAGCTTTCTTTACCTTCATGTAGCTTTTTATCCTTCACTTCCTTCCTTCCTCCCTCCCTTCCTTCCATTCTTTCTTTTGTTCTGCCTTGCTGTGTCCTGAACTAGCCTTCTCTGGAACTACCTACCTGTCTCAGTCTCCCAAGTACTTAAATTACAACATGTACCAATACCTTTCATTTTCTTAATGTTTATGCAAATACTCTTTAGCTTTGTGAAGCCTAATTTATCATTTTATCTTTTATGGCTTGTGCTTTGGTATCACATATAGATGTATTCTACATGACCAAAGATCATAAACTGTTTTTCATTTTAGCTTTCATTGGATATTAATGATCCATTCTGAGGTTTTAAAAAAGGTGTTCATGCAATTATTTGTTTGAAAGATGTTTTTCCTAACTGACAAGTTGGTCACTTATATTAAAACTCAATTCATATCAAACACAAAGCTAATTTCTGTGATTAAATTGGCTCCACTATTCCTAATGGCTAGGCTACTGAAACTTTCATATTATTTTGATATATTGCATTTCTATTTAGATTTTATGAATAACTTGTCAAGTTCTACAAAAAACATCCTTGCTTCTTCTAATCTGTGAGCATGAATTGCCTCTATGTTCATGGAAATGTTAATTATTCTCAACAATACTTTGTGTTTTTCATTGTACAAGTCTTAAGTTCTTTCTCTTAAATTGTGGTCACATACCTGAATCTGTTTCACTTCTGTAAATGGATTTTGTTACATTTAAATTTAGGAATGTCTGTTGCTAGTTTGCACAAATATGATTAAGTTTTCAATATTGATTATTCATCCTGTGACTTTACAAGTTTTCTAGTAATTTTGCATTTGGATATTATTTGCATGTTCTTTAAGAATTTCTACACTGAAGATGTCACCTACAAATATAGATGTGCTTATTTATTCCTTCTTCCACCACCCTAAAGAAAATAAAAAAGAAAAAGTACGTGACTACAGGTTAGTTGGATTCGTCCTTTATTATAGAATTAGAAGAGATGGATGAGGATTCTTTATGAAAATCCGAGACTCACTCAACACTCATAAAACTCTATTTGATAAAATTTCTCATACAATCCCAGCAATGCAGTGGGGATTTCTTAGCACAATCAGAATATGTGCATTCATATCTCCTTATGGCCATTTAGGAAGTACTGTGACTGTATAGCAAACTACTGACAAAGGAACAAACTGCTTGTGAATGTAGTAGGGATTGGCACAGTGGTTAGTGAGGCACTGATGGATGAAGAGATATTTCTTGGTGCTACAAGATGGGAGCAGTAAGGCCCTATCTGGGAGTAAGTATTGAAAACTAAGCACAATTATCAAGGAACAAAACCAAAGTGCAATGGCACCTCACCTTCTGAGTGGATATTAAGGAATATGCAATGACTGATTTCAGAAAATCCATTATGGTTAAATACGCCAGCACCAAGAAGCAATGAACAAAGAACTGGTAATTACCAACAAATACTGAGCAACAGTAGATGTTAACATTTTTAAGAAGTTGTCCTTTCTAGCACATCATTCCATTTTTTTGCATAATCATCACCTACATCATCTATTTATACATAGAGCTGATGTTTGCCAAGCAAGACAAGCAAAAGAACACCCCAGTTCTTGAGTTTTGCACACAGATGGTATTAATGTATGTGCACAGGAGTTTTTAGATGAGTTGGTTCCAAAAGTTTTATGTCATCCCAATTGCTTTTCCAGGTCCTCAATTAGATAACAATAGCCAAAGGTGGTCCATAAAGAGTATAGCTTGGTAGCAATTGGCAGTGATTTTAAATAGTGAGGCCTAGGAAGTCATGAACTACTGCAGGCTGGAAAGTCAGTCCTTAGTCGAGGTTGATCTCTGTTCAGGCAGCAAGAATGTGCTGCTGTTACAGTAACTATGATTGGATACCGTAAACAAATGTCTTTAAATACCTTACTTGGTCATTATCCTAAACCATTCGACTTAGCCATATATATGTTCAAACCTAAAATAGGAACATTAGTGTAGATATGACTAAGCTTGAATTGGCAGGCTCAAAGTATGTTAATTACCAGAGAGGCTATTCCTCAAAGAAAGTTGCCAATAATTAATCAGTATTCAGTACAAATGACCATATAATTTGGTTTGGCAATATCGAAGAAGTTCAGCATGTTGGGTAAGCGGAAGTCTTCAGATGGAAACAAAATATATAGCTATATAAATGGGTAGCAGATTTAGTTCCAGGATGATTGTCATGTGTTGGCACTAGAGTCTGATTAATAGGTAGAACAGAATTCAGATTCTGGTCTCTTGATGACAAGGATATTGTTGGATATGGTGATGCCACTATGATTGCAAACAAAAGACCTGAACAAACAAGTCACTAAGAAACAGATCATTAAAGAAGAGGATAAAAGCTTTGGGCTCAGTCCTAGGCACATAAGCTATGGGATTTGGTCCAATAGAATCAACCACGATTTCATCCTTTGGTAGGGATGTGAATCTCAGTATATTGTGAGGTTTTTTTTTTGTTTGTTTGTTTGTTTGTTTGGTTTTATTTGTTTGTTTGGCTCAGACCGTAGAGTCTTGTCTGAAAACTTTTAGAACTCTTGAAGTGATTGGTCCCAACTCTGAAGTTTCTGTTAATTATTTTCTTCATTGTTGTTAGGACAAGTTTGGGAAAGGACTATCTTTCAACTGACAAGTTCTAGTTGTTCAAATTCCTGGGGATGTAAATGTTCTTGGCTGTTTTTAAATGTGATGCTACAGCAACTCATTTGTATTTTGAAGTTTGTGAAAGTTTATAAATCACTAAGGCCAATGGTGAGAGGGTATGAGTTTACAAAGTGATTTCTTGTCCTGCTCATACTAGTAAGATAGCTACATTTTTTTCCTTGCTGGAGTTCTAGAACGTTTAGCAAGGCAATCTCTTGTGAAGTGACCAGCCTGGTTACAATAGAGACATAACTGAGTTTCTTGCTGGCGGGCTCTTTTGGCTGGAGTGACAGGCAGGTGGGCTCCCTGCAATTGTTTAGGTCCATCCTTTGGTAGTGGATGTATGGGGCTGAGGAAGGACTGGTGATGGTTTGTGGAAGCAAACACTGGAACATGACTTTCTGACTGTAGGAGCTCTGGCCTGTCTTTGTGTTTTTTGTCTAGCTGAATGCATTGAGTGATCAAATCTGGTAAGTTGTCCATTATATCTGTGATTTCTTCATCGTGAGTATGATCATCTTGTTCTTTTTGGAACTGGTCTCTCTGATTGGTCTCACGATAACGCAAATTTGGAGCATGAACTTGGAAAGTCGTAGCATCCTGTGGAGAGATGTCACTTTTGTCAACAGTAACATTCATTGGAGGTGTCGTTTCTTGCATCATCGGTTCACCATATGACTGCTGTAACTCAAGAACAAGGTTCTCATATTGTTTCAGTAGATTACTCTTGGTGGACTCAGATATGGCATCACAATTTTGCATCTGCTGTGACAGGTATTCAAAAAAGTGCTTGACTCGGGCATCATCTGCAGGATTAGAAATATCCAGAGCTGTCAAATAGGTGGTCACCTGAGCAAAAAAACCTGTGGCACTGGCTGGGTTACCATGAAACTGAGGGAGATGGTCACCTGAGTAAGGTCCAGACATCACTGGGGTATTCAGAGCAGGTACAACTTGCCCTGTTAAAGGAGGTTTATCATCAGTTGGATGTTGCACTTGCGGCTGCAGAATCGGATTGTCTTCTCTCAAAAAAGAAGTCTCTGGATTTAAGTTTGAAGGAGATCCTGTACACTTCTCCATTGCGTCTCTTGCAATTATGTAGAACTAAATAGAAATCCAGTGCCAGTACCCAAGACCAAGGGACAGGCAGTGGTTTGGCTTGGGATCTGAAAGGACAGTGTTGTGTACACTCAGAAAACAGTTGTTCAACATCACTAGAAAATGCTAAGAGTTGAGCTGAAGAGATGACGCCAAAATTGTTATCTTCTAAACATTACTGCTTCTTCTTCGTGGAGAATATCAGTGTTTTACACATTCTGAAGACATGCATCACCTTAGGATACACAGAGGAGAGTATTTGAATTAAGAAAATACATATAATAGACACAGCAATTTTCTCCTCCCCTTTCTTTATAAACATAGATATTAAACTTCGCACTAAGTCATTGTTCTAAAATGTTTTTTATAATCACTGTCAAAGGATTGTAGATTTAGAGTCCAAAATATTCATGGAGATCATCCATATTCACAAGATTTATAATTTCACAGATTAAGGACAGAGATTCAGAGAAACAAAAATGTTTGTTGAAGGTTGCCTAGCTAGTTAATATCAGATTTAGGATGCTCATCATGGAAGCAATCCAAGGCAACACTTCCTCCAGCCATTCATATTCTACTTGAGTGTGATGATATTTCATGCTCCTGACCACTCAAAACCTGATCTGGGAACAAGAACATTGAACTTAGCAGAGACGTTTTTAGGAATACAGAAAACCAAGTCCCAGAAAGGAGCCATTGAATAACTTTTCATACTTTTCCAAGATTTCCAATGTGATTATGTGTATTGTAGTCTAAATTAGAATAATCACTGACCGTATTTCGCACTCACCACTTTAAGCCTCCACTGCTACCTGATAGTTGAATGCTGTGTTGTTAATCTATTTTTTTCTACCATGTCCTTGTCTAGGGTCACATTTTTTGTTGCCATGGAAATAATTAGGACATTACAAGGAAGATGAAGACATAAGATTGAGAACTTCACAAACAAGAACTGAGTGTTCTTAAAAGTATAAAGATCAAAATGTTCAACACTCCTCCAAGCATTGATAAGAAGAAAATAACCAATGAAAATTGAAAATAATCTACAAACATGTGATATATCAGTTTGAACTATTCTTTTATTTCAGTTCTCTTGACTATCCTTCCTTGTGAAAGACACGATTTAAATGAACCTCAAAAGGCTACCAGTGTTTAAGAACATATTATCACTGATTCTTTCAAAATATAAGCCTCTCATTAGATAGGCCATTGACCTAGAGATAAAATAAAAACTATTGTTCTGCTGTAGGGATATACCAATAAAATAACTCTTAATGACATTCTGCTATACTCATAGATTAGTGTCTTGCTCAGTCATCATCAAAGAAGCTTCTTCTTGCAGTGGATGGAAACTAATATAGATCTATAACTGGACAATGTGCAGAAAGTGAGAGGCCATGGGACAACAGTCCTAAATGGGATGTCATTATCAAACGTCTCTTCCCAAGAATTCAGGTAGCTATGGTAGAAGAGGAGGCAGAAAGATTGTAAGACCCAGGGAGATGGTGGACACCAAAGAAACCTTGTCTTTCAGACATAGCAAAACTGATGAACTAATAGAGACTGTGGCATTATGCACAGGGCTTATACAAATTCAAGTCAAATAGGATCCCAGTGTTGGGAGGGCAAAAATGGACAACAGCACCCATCCCTAACCAGAAATCAATCTCCATCTGAAATCTACTTACAAAGGAAAAATTAATATTCACCAATAGAGTTTCATTGTGTATCTTGACCACACTTAAGGATGAGCACATGCCCAGTAGTTATTGGCAAACACAAAATGAACTCAGTGATATATTTTGTATATTGCTTTGTCACAATTTGTTTTGTTTAGGGATTGTTGTCTTACTGACATTTTGCTTGTATATTATGATTTCTGATTTTGTGCTTTTTGGTGTGTGTGTGTGTGTGTGTGTGTGTGTGTTTCTTGTGGAGATGTATATGCATCAGTCCTCTATAGACAAAATGACCTGGACCAAATTCTAGCTTAGCCAAAAGCTGTAAGATTGAACAAGTTTTTTAATCTCTCTGAGAATCACTCTCCAAACTTTAAAGTATTACTCATATACTTTAAGCATAGCATTTCTCTCTGCATGTATATATGTTAATATTTGCATCTACAGGTGTGTTTATGTGTATACACATGTTCATATATGTGTGTGGATCACAGCATTTCTCCTAGGGCACTGTTCATGTTGTATGCATTCCAGGCAGCAAGGTATAGCCTCTGCCCTAAGTCAAAAATGATTTTTAAATTATAGCTTGCCTCTTGTCTTAACAGTTCTGAATGCTTTTACCAGAGTATAATGTTTCTCATATGCACCAAGACTATTTTCACAGTAAAATAAACAAATATATTCATTTAAAAAAGAAATGCTTATAACACCTACCTCATAGATTTTAGTGGTTGACTGAAATGAAAGGAGACTGTCACAGCTTCATGTTGGTGGCATAGGACCCATAAATGTTAGCAATCATTTCTCTAGGTTCATAGTTGTAGCATCTGTGTTTTAAAATTCAAATTTCACCTTTTCAGATTCTTGAAAGGTAACACAGTGCATTACTGTTTATTATATAACATTTCCTGCAGTATCTGGGGAAATATCCCATAATTAAGCCATTAAAATTTCAGCAGGAAAAAATGTCTGAATATTCATACTCAGTTGGTTATAGATAAAATTCATGTCAAATCAGGTCAAGTTTTGCTGCCAACTGGGTTTTTGCAACAAATTAATGAATAGTGACTTATATCTCATAGACGTCTTTGATTTCAGAATTGAAATAAGAAGGGATTGTGGGTCTCTAGTAAACTATTTTTTTTAAATTGGAAGGGTATGATAAAAACTTTTCCTTTATGTCTTCTGCCTTTTGCCCTTTCTTTCTACCCTCAGCAATTTCATATCTTTGTGAGAGCTCCTGATTCTATACAGAATTATATATTCAGGGTGGCTTAGCATTTAATTTTCCTAATTATGTAGCAAGGGTGAAACACTTGCTAAAATTAAAAGCATTAGCCCACATGCAAATCATACAATGCTATTGTTGTCAATGGCAAATACTCATTTTTTCAGAGGAAAATCTACCTGATTATTTCATTTGGGAAATTACTTTTTCCTGAGGTCATTGAGGTCAATGGATTGTCCATAGAAGATGCTGTTGCAAAGACTGCCAGTTTGAAGGATCTTACCTTAAAGAGCCAAAGCAGAAACAGAGTAGAAACTTCAAATGCCTGGGTTTTTGACTACCAGACTCATGTGGCTGGACTAGATCATATAGGAAATACACAGATTTAAGCTTTTGCTTAATAGGTATATGGTTCAGCTGTGAAAACCATAAGAATAAATGGTTTTTGTAAATTTTTATGAGCCATTTTGTTTATAGTTCAAAACCATAATTAATAGTTCCTCTAGACACAAAACTCTTTGAGATGACATTTGAAGAAATCTCTTTGTATGGATTATTAGATCTGGAATGTCCACAAAAAGAGCATGCCTTAAGGGTTTGGTTTTCAGCTTGGCTCAATTAGAAGGTATTGGAACTCTTAAGAAGTTGTGCTTGATGAAAGGGCACAGGTCATTGACCTAAATTTTCAAGGAGAACACTGGGTTCAGGGTCGATTCTCTATTTCTTTCTTTTTACTTCTTAGACTCTATGAAAATATGATTGCACCCTGCCCCAAACCCCATATCAACAGGGCTATCTGACTACCAAAATAGTGAGAAAAAAATGAGTATTTTTCTCCTTTAAACTATTTCATGCACTTGGTTCTAGTAACAGAGAGCCAAGTAGTTCAGGCCAGCAGTACTGTATTGCGTATAAGAGAACTTTGTGACCTTACACTTTCTTATTTTTAAACTATTTTATCTGTGATCATGAAACTACAGAGAGAAGCTAAAATTCTATCTTGAGCTTCAGAACTTCTAAGGAAGTCAGTGGCCACAGGTACTAAATTAAAGGATCAATCCCTCTCATAAGGGTGAGCAGAGGAGCATATGTTTGAACTTTCCTAAAGATATCAGTGTGTACTTCTATTCTTCTAACATTCAGAAGAATAGCCTTGGACAAGCTAATTTTTCTGTTTATGGACCTACATATCTTTTCTGTATTCTGAAGATACTGGGCTTCTCACATTTTAGCGTAGTCCATAACCTCTAACATGGGCGTGCTTTCATAGGGATTTCAATTAATATTGATATAAGTGGTCCTTGGATTTAATCATGGGAATATTGAACACTGACCACACATGCTTTCTTTCTCTCTCTCTCTCTCTTTCTCTCTCTCTCTCTCCTCTCTCTCCCTCTCTCTCTCTCTCTCTCTCTCTCTCTCTCTCTCTCTCTCTCTCTCACACACACACACACACACACACACAGTTCTCAGAATCTCCTGGAATTTTAACATACTTTTTTTTATTTCATTTATGAAGCATATAGAACATTTGCTCTTAGATAAGACCTAGAAAATGAATATTAAATAAGCTATACATGTGATGTTGATACAGAAATTTAAATTCATACTTTTGAGAAACTTTGGCATTATGGACAATTTTGGATGGAGGGTGGAGGTAAGTTTTTACTTTTTAGCCTTGATTGGATGAAATTTACTCTGTAGCCATGGCTGGCTTCAAATTGATGGTCTTCCTGAGTTATCAATGGTAAGTGCCAAGATTACAAGTATGTATCTCAATACCCAGTTGGAGTCATTTTAGAAGTAAAAACGTATCTCCCAAAGAAGCCCCAAAGTATATGGTATGTTGATTGTTTTGGTTTTGTTTCTAAGCCTCCAGGACTTTCTTAAACTGTGTTCCAGTGGAAGTCAGGTCTAGGCACATAACATTTGTCTAGCTTGGAGACAAAAGCATAGATAATAATCAAGCTGACCCTGTTCTTGGGACCTTATGGTTCCTTTCCAAAGGAATATAACACTACTCTTTTCTGTCTATTAATAAGGGAACACTGTCATCTACCCCCCCCCCGTATCATAAATACAGCAGGCCAGCTGATATGACTTATGTCCTTTGCAGCATTGTGGTGAATCAGATCTTACAGTTTTCTTTCCTTTTCAATCTTTCTCCATCTTCAGTTGAACTCATAGCTTAGCTTCTTATGAAGTTCCAAGTGCCATGAACATTCTGTCCCATTCCCCTAGTTTTCCTTTATAATGTGTCTTAAGTCCAACAATGCTTGCAACATTGGGATCCCTACTGCATAGCTTTTGCTCCTACATGTACTGATGTTTGTATCTCTCAATAACAAATTTCATGTTCATGACTTCATTTCCTGCCTGCAACTTTGCTGTTTTCCAAGTCATAAACCAAGCTATTGAGATGGTAAGTCTAAGCTGGGGAGCAAGGGAGAAGTTTGATCCATGAACAGTGTTCTTCAAATGACTCTCATGTAGACTACTTTATTCCCTGAGACAAGAAAAAAGCTATTTAAAGATAAAATTGGAAGTGGGAATAGAGATGGGTGTCTCTCTTTCTGAGATAAGTTCTGACTTCCTTATCATTAGAGGAAAAACAGAATTAGAATTTCTCCACAGTGAGACATTAGAATAGAGACTCCAAGAATCGTAAAACAGGGAGGAATCATAAAAGTGACTTTGTTCTTTCAAACCCACAGATTCTCTATCTTGCTTGAACATAGAGATAAACCATGAGGAAGTGGCCGTTGAGTGATATACAATCTAGAATTTCACCTGCATGTCTACCACTCAACCCAAGCTTTACCCACTGGGCACTCATACTACAGCCCCCTGTTCCAGAAGGTGACTTAGTAGCTAAGATATACAGGTTTTATTTACCAATTTGAATTCTTCATTTGGTTTCTTTGTCTGTTCCCTATGCTCTCATTACTTCAAACAATACATGCTGTTTCAAGTAAACAATTATGGAAAGAGTGGAAAAATTCTAATCTACAGATCGCAAATCGTCATAAAATGAGCCCTTTAAATTTGAAATGAAAGGTCTTCTCCTGCATTTTTGCTCCCTGCTGTCTCTTTCATCTTTAATTCATTAAGTGCAATTCACTTAGTGCTGCACACCACTCGCAGCTGATGAGCTGACAGAGCCTAGCCTACTTCGATTCAACTTCCTTTTGTGGTGTTGGGCAACCTGGTGCTCTGTTACAGGTAGAGAAAGCTTAATATGCAACTTAGTATATGTCATGTTTTGTGACCATAAGAAGTCTTCTAATACCCTCAGTTTAGCAGTGGTTCTCAGCCTATGGATTGTGATGCCTTCAGAAGTCAAATGACCCTTTCACGAGGTCACATATCAGATATTCTGCATATCAGACATTTATATCCTGATTCATAATAGTAGCAAAATTACAGTTATGAAGTTGAAAGAAGAATAATTTTATGGTTGGGGGGGTCACTACAACTGGAGGATCTGAATTAAAGGGTTGAAGCATTAGGAAGATTGAGAACCACTGGAATAGAGAAATCTTACAGATGAAGAATGTGAGGCTCAAGGACTAGAAATTGGTTTGAGTCATGTTTATGGGCCACTATACTATGGTCTAATCCAAACCCTTACTAGTTAGCTTTTTTCTCGCAAAGCATAGACTAGGAGCAAGCAATATAGAGATTATATGTTCTGTGACACTCAAGAACTGGCACTCCATGATTCTGGAGCTAGCAACATCTCACGCATATGCAGAGTATTTTATGTGTTCTATGTTCCTATAACTTCATTTATATTTTTTATAAGCTATGAAGTAGGTAAGACACAACTTCTGCATTCAGTACAACTTGGTAAAACAATAAAAGGGGAAAGATGAAGTTCGGAGGAAAGGATGGGGGGATTTTTATGGGAGTTGGAGGGGGAGCAAGGATACAGGGATTGCATGCATGAAATTTTCAAGGAAGAAATAAGAGAAAAGTTGTTTAAAGAGTTACAATGATTTGGTGTTAGATTTGGAACTAGAATTCTCAGCATGTATATCTAATACAATTATGCCATTTGAAACAGCTTTAAATAGTGGTTTTTAAAATATATCTGAAAATTTGAAATGAGATAGTTTGAATCAAAATTCCAATCTCACTTAACCCAGGCTATGAGACCTTGAGCAAGTAACATTGGTGACATCTATGTTGCAGAAAGAACTATATATATATATATATATATATATATATATTTATATCCAATAGAGGTAATAACATATGTACAGTTACCGGCCTTTAGCTGCTTTCAACATTAGAAACCATTTATAGCATCATATTGTCTGGAGACCCTGGAAAGTTGGTGTTTAAAAATCTTTGTCAGCCGAGAGTGGGTGGGTGGGTGGGGGAATACCCCCATAGAGGCAGGGGGAGGGGGAGGGAATAGGGGGGAAACATTTGAAATGTAAATAAAATATCAAAAAAATGACTAAGAAACAAAAAAAATCTTTGTCACCAGCATCTGTTTCAATCTAGAGATCTATATTGTTATAGAAAGTTAACTGTGCCCAAGTCTCCTGATGTGCAGCAAGGAGGTGGTTTAATATAAGTCATTCAACATATTACCTGCCCTCATATTTCTTCTTTATAATATTGTATAACTTTTAACGAATTATTAAATGTTTATTTCTCCTTTTAAACTGTGAGATTAAAAAAAGAAGAAGAAAAATCTAACTTCATTTTTCTGTACCCAGGGCCCAATATCCTTCTTTGTATCCATAGAGGCACTAAGGAATTTTTTAAATTGGTAACATTTGTTGATAGCAGCCATAGACAAAACTAGCTATTACAGAGGTGGGTTTATTGTTCATATTTGCTACATAGACCATCCTTTATTTTTTTTAAAATGTGAGCAGAAAATCCATCCAAATGCCTATGCATCTTAATGTTTTCAAGCCACAGATGAACGAATTAACCATAAAGAAATATAGGCAAAGAGCTATGGCAATTGGGCTAATGTTCAGAAGATCAATGTCCAAACCTTATACTTACTCACAGACCTTTGCCAGAGCAGTGAGAAGAAGTGGACACTCCGGAAATATATTATGTTCAGATGGATGTGTAATTTAGTTTATATCCTATTTCCCTCTTAGAAGTTTCCCATTATCCCAGGCCTTAAATCAAGATTATCTAGGAACTTGGAAAGAAAATAAATGCAAATGAAAGAATGAAGCTAGTTAAAGGCATGCCATTCAAAGCTAAGTTTCAGTGAAGTAGGAAGAATTGCTTACCTCTCTATTGTTCTCAATGTGTAAATAGGCAGAGTTGAACAATGATGAAATTCTGTAGAATGTGAAAACATAATGTAGAAACAGGTGAGATTCTGTCAATGTTTGACCACTACCATAAGCAATCCTATTTCTATATACTTATTACAGAGGTATCTTTCTATTTGGTGAACTTCCTTAACCCCTCCACATTGAGACACTTAATGATTTATGTACATCTGATGACTCTAGCAGATGCTTAGGCAGTAGCATTCTTAAGCATGTTAATGTTCTTAAACTACATTTTCATTATTCATAAATGGAACTAATTACATCTACCACAGATGGTTGATCATTTCATTTAATAAATCTATAGTGAATGTCTATTTTGTGCCAGGCACTATGTTGGACACCATGAAACAGCAATGATCCCCCATGAAGCCCAAACATTCCAGAACAATGGAAATCATGCATGTAACCTGCTTAACTTAACACCTGTTGCATAGCATCCACTTAATAAAAGATAGCTACTGTTTTAATACTGAAGACATGAGGATATACTAATTAGAACAGGCTCTGGAATTTGATCTGCACTCAATTCTAGTTTAAAGACATGTGTTCCATGTAACAGCTCTGAGAATTTAGATTTTATCTATTCCTAAATTTCTTCACCTACAAACTAATAATGGTCATAACTTTTTATAAGTTTTGGGGATATAACTTGTCCTTTCTAAAGGCCAATAACTCATGTCTAAAATTGGTTTTAACTGTTCAAGAATAAAATGCATCTCAAACCTACTGAAAATTTTGGGCTCAATATTCCCCACACATGAGAAAACACTGTTACTAGACTTAGGACCTTTCATTATAACAGATTCAAAATGCCAACTTAGAACTCCAAACTCAAGAACAGGCATACATATTTTTTCCTTTCTCTTATTTTTAATAAATCATATTTCTAATGATATGTAATTATCTATGTATAATGCTGGCTTAAAATTTGTTTTATTGGATATATATTTACCAAAATAAAATGAATTTACTTGAAATGCATAGTTAATGCTTTAGTTTTGGAAACAATGTCTCACTAGCTGGTAGTTCTAGCTGGCATGGAATTCACTATGTAGACCAGGTTAGCCTTGAACCTACAGAGATCCAAATGCTTTTGGCTCCAGAGTGCTTGGGTTATAGATCTTCATGACCATACCTGGCCTTAGTTAATGGATTTTGACAAATATATGTATCTGTTTAACATCACCACAACTGACTCTACTTCTGTGAACAATAAACATTAGTTGTATGCATAAAACAAAGAAATAGGTTTGGAATTTTTACAAGATGGACCTTCTGCCATTGAGAACTATGTAATACTATTGTGGACATCTTTGCTAAGGACAGAGTTTTCAGTCACTACAGATGGTAATATTTTGAAGCACAGTCATGCATTAAATGAGAGTTGCATGAATGTCTCTAAATATTTCTATGGGAATATGAAGCAAATAATATCTAGATGTAACTTCGGGCCTTTAGTATACCCTGAACTTCTTTCTGTCTTTTGGTTGACATCCAATCCCTACTGTTCTTGGACCACAAATGGTTGAAAAAATCATTCTTCCTAGAGTAAATTGAGACATTCCCTTTCTTAGAGTTATAGTATATTACCCAAGCAAGAAGTTCTGGTGATGGACTTACACGCAGGGCAACAGGAAGATTTTTTTGTCTAGAATTCCATTCCTATCTCCACTCCCCTCAGACATAGCATGGAGATTATGAGGTAGCCTAACTAAGTAATCATGGGAGAGTGGAGGAAAGTCAAAGAGCTTCTAAATATGTATTTCAAAGAAGGGAAACAGATGAGGACTTCCAAACTCCTTCTCAGCTTGGTTTTCACATTCACAAAGGCCTATCAAAAACTGTCCATCTGCCAATGTTTTCTTTCTATCTAACACCCTCTAGCCCTGATCTGGTACTGTATGTTCTTAGAATAGTGCTTACTTCAACTGACAGCTTTTTTATAATAGACTCATCAGCAGTGATATATCTTTAATTCAACTTCACACTTTAAGTGTCTGTCAGACTGTCAAGTCTTTCTAACTTCTGTAAGGATGTGTCACTGTAAAGGAAACTGGTTGTAGCATGCCACTAGACCTCAGAGATTCAGTCTTCAGGGAGTTTGAAAATTATTCTAGAGTGACATCTTCTAAGCCACATGATCTCTTATTTTCATTGAAAACCTGTAATTCAAGAAAAAAACTAGGCAAAAGTATGTAAGTTCATTTGGTTCTAGAGATAAACCTGTATTGCTCAAAAAAACAAAACATGGTATCAGCATCCATAGGGATGTTTACAACACCAGTTCTACTCAGACAGCACATTTAGAGTAAATTAGAGTAAATTTAGAGTAGAGGCGATGTACTGCACTAGATGCCCTCAAATGCATCTGTCATTGCAAATATAGCACACTTGTGTTCCTCTGTCTTCCATTTCCTTTTCCCAACTGACTCATTTTTTTAAGGTGTTTTAAAGTTTTTAAAGTAATTGGTATCATTATTCAATGTTTAGTCAGTCATTTTCATCTACAAATATACTTTCAGCAAGAACTAACATTTGAAAGTGACAAAAAGAGGAAAATTATCTAGCCTCTGTATCATCTCAAAACAAAAAGTTCACTTATAGATTATTTCTCAAAGATGATAAAGATAATGGAATACTGGTGGAGTCTTACTGGCACTAAAGAATTTTTGTCATGCCCCATTATAAGCCCTATAGTGTCCATAATCAACAGAGATAGAAGTGATTTTTAATGAGTTATTCAGCTATGGTCATCACTGAAGAGGAAAAAACGAATACTGAAAAATCAACCATGACCCTCACTATATGAGGGTCATTCTACCCCAGAACCATTTTTTGGGGTAGAATGTAACTGAGTGGTAGATCATGTGCTTAAGAGGCATGATGCCAAGCATTCAGTCTTCATCACTAATACATAAACAATAAACCATTAGAGACTTATGTATGTTGTTCACTGATATAGGATACATAGTGTCCACAAAGGCCTGTGCTCAATTAATTTTGCCTAAGAAACAATAAGTCTGAGTCAAGGCCCATTCATGAGGACCTAAAGGAGGGAAATGGGGAGCTTATGGGTTTCCTTTCATGGTTCTGAGTTCAATCTAATCATAGATTTATCCAGAATTATGTTAAAGTTCACTAGCAGATTCCATTACTCTTTAAATGCTTTGATTTGTTTGGTGCTATGGTTTGTCTCACTAAGGTTCATATGTTTGAGGGTTAATTCTCAACATAGTGATGTCACTGTGCTAGAGTCTTTAAGAAGTGGAGTTAGAGTGTAAAGAAAGCAAGACTTCAGGCACACCTCTTTGGAAAGAATTAAAAAGCTTTTGTGGGACCACATTATTTTCCCTTAAAAGCATTAACATGCCTCTTTTCACTCTCAGGTATTCTATCTTTACAAGTACTCTATCCCACTGGGTGCATTGCCACCATGATTTTATATTCTGTGATGTGATATAGCAAAGTAGACCCTCACCTGAGGGCAAACAGTGAGGAACTAGATAGTTAAGATTCAACCATTTAATAATAATTTGAATTAAATATATTAGTTGATACTTTAGGAAATCATTCAGCTCCAGGATCATAGTGTTTAATGAACTTATAGTCATAAAGAGGAGAGAAACACTTAAAAGGCAGAAATGATCCAAATAATGACCAAGCAGGTACCAAATTGATGAGGTACCATGGCCTTACCTATAAAGTTATAAAATGGGCTCTCAGTCACTTAAACAACAATGCTGGTGAAGACCTAACTCTTGGCAGTTATGCATGCCAAAAAGGACAACATATGACAATCTTTAATACTATTGTGACTTATAGAGTATTTATTTTGAACCTGACTAACCTATTCTATCTACATCTATAATTTCATTTAGTTATTAAAAACAACCTAATAAAGTTACATTTATCATCATTTTATAGGTAAAAATAATTTTGAAAAGCTAATTGACTTTCCAAAACCTCATAGTGAAGGAATGGCAAGGCTCACAGTCAATCCTATGTTATTCTAATTTAGAAGTTCTACAAATTAACAATATTGGACTCCTTGACCAGTGATTATCTGGGAATAAATACAGTGAAATTGAGCAAAATAATTTGTTATTTTGTGGAAATTCCTTTAGTTCCCTACTTGTTCTCTTCTATGGTTTGAATATTTGATCACTAACATTTCATGTGCTGGAAGCTCTCTTTCTAGACTTGTCGGAGTGAGATGGTGGAATCATGAAGAATCGAATCTACTAGAAGCGAGCCAGGAGATGGGGTTTCTACCACATAACCATAAATGTACAGTGATCTGCTCCCCCAAATCATGTTGAATCTCAGCAGGACTAAATTTGGCTCTGTAAGTTTAAGTTATTACAATATATGCTGCCTGTTAGGTACAGGACCTCCCCCCACCCCCTGTTTTTATGCCATGTTGGGACATAGCAAAAGAAGTACTCATCAGAACAATGGTGTCAGGTTCAGATTTCTTTAGACACCAGAATCATATTTCAAATAAGCTCTTTAGCTTGATAAAGTTACCCAGATCATGTATTTAATCATTGAAACACAAAACACATTAAGACAATCTATCTGCATCCTTCTGTCCATTGTGTACCAGTTCATTGTTGTTTAGATGTTTCTGCAAAACAAAGTTATAGTAAGGTGGATTAGCAGAGATAGGAAAGTAGGCAGAAGCTACTGAACAAGATATAAAGTGTAT
The DNA here is from genome assembly GCA_019843965.1 of Rhynchomys soricoides. Lineage (NCBI taxonomy): Eukaryota > Metazoa > Chordata > Mammalia > Rodentia > Muridae > Rhynchomys > Rhynchomys soricoides. Next base: position 926,604 of record JADRCH010007367.1, read on the forward strand.
TCAGTGGTTTGTATGAGAATGCCCCTTGTGGTGACTTGAATAGGTATGGCCCCCATATATTCATGTTTGAATTCTTTGCCCATTGGTAGTGTCACTATTAGAAGGTGTGGCCTTGTTGGAGTAGATGTGGCTTTGTGGGAAGAAGTATGTCACTGTGGGGGCAAGCTCTGAAACCTCCTATGCTCAAGCTATGTCCACTGTGGCACACAGATTCCTTATCCTGTCTGTGGATCAAGATGTAGATAGAATTCACAGGCCCTTCTCTCGGACCGTGTTTGCCTGCGTGTGACCATATTTCCCATTGTGACATTAAATGCTTTCCTTTATAAGAGTTGCCATGGTCATGGCTCCTCTTCACAGCAATAAAACCCTAATTAAGGTGCCCCACATAGGTTCATATTTTCGAATTTTTGTTTCTCACTTCCTGGAACTGTTTGGGAATGATTAGAAGTATTTTCTTGTTGGAGGAGATGTGGCCTTGTTGGAGGAGGTATGCCACTAGGGATTGGCTTTCAGATCAGGATGTAAAGTTTTCAGCTACTGCTCCAGCATCCTGCTTGCCTACTTCCCATGATGATGATGATGATGATGATGATGATGATGATGATGATGATGGTGGTGGTGGTGATGATGATGGTGGTGGTGGTGGTGATGATGATGATGGTGGTGGTGGTGATGATGATGGTGGTGGTGGTGGTGATGATGATGATGGTGGTGGTGGTGATGATGATGATGGTGGTGGTGGTGATGATGATGATGGTGGTGGTGGTGGTGATGATGATGATGATGGTGATGATGATGATGGTGGTGATGATGATGATGGTGATGATGATGATGATGATGATGAACCAACCATCTAAAACTGTGAGCCCCAACTAAATGCTTTCTTTTATAAGAATTTCCTTATTCATGGTATCTCCTCGCAGCAATAAAATAGTAACTAAGGCAGTTTATATGCATGATTGGATTCAGTAAATTTTGAAGATTTTTTTTGTGAAAATTGTTGATCATCTCTATATACTACAATTGATATGTGAAAGACACTGATTACCCATGTTGTATAGATGAGAAAGTCAACAAAATTCACTATGGAGATAAAATATCCTAAATGCTAACCCTGTGGTTCAAACTCATAAGCTACCCTGTGTCTGCCAGCAAGCATCTTTGTTTAGTGCTGCATTTGTCTGAGCCATGAGGAAATGGCTAATGTGTCAAGCTGACCAAAGGAGAGAGCCAAAAGCTTTACAAAACAGCAGGTATGGGGTTATATTGTCAGGTTTAGGTTGTGAAAATTGCAGAAATTTTCACAGGAATGCCCACAATGTAAACAAAATACTGTCACCTCTCAAAACTGGAGAAAAGTTAATTATTACGGGTTGTCAAGAAATTTTCTGGCTATTCCAAATCCAAATCCAAATGTAAAAAAGAACAACAACACATTATATTTGCTTTCAGAAATACTGTTTTATGTACCCAAGGAGACTGGCAATTTTAGGAGACCTACTGATTTCTCTAAAGTAACAGGATTTAGTCTTAAACTCCCATGGCTGAGAAGATAAAGAGGTTACACTTTCAAGAATTGAGGGTTTTTTTTTATAGTGAGGAATAGGCTAAGAGTTTTTTTTTACCCCAAATGTCTATGCCTGTTCCAATTCAGTCTATCCCACTTTTGTATTTCATTATTAAACATGTCCAGTTTTAATAAAGAGGAAATTAAATAAAGTTCATTAAATAGAAGAAGAAACCTCTAGGACAATGTTTATAATACAGTAATATGCCAAATAATTAAATGTTTGAACATGAACATCTGATAAAGGCCTTCTTTAAATGGACAAAAGAAACTGATAATCTGTAATTAGATGAAATTAGCTAATGAATTATCCTTAGGGAATGCTTAAATTAGAGAAATCATTTTTCATCTTCATTTATGCCTCCTCAATGATTCTTAAGCTATGATCACCTGACTCATTTGTGATATATTTTTGTAGCTTCCTCAGTACAATAAGTTTTCCTTCTGCTTCCTCTCTCACTCTCAAAATTTCACCTTCCCTTCTCTCTCTCCCCTTTTCTTACCAAAAATGAGCTTAAATGCTAAGGAAGACAGTTACCAGTGACACGTCATGAGCTCATGGAACTATTAGTCATCACTTCCCTCATGCTATTTCGAAATTACATTTTTCCAGTGTAATGAAGACAAGAATGCTATTTTATTAAACTCTTGAGAAGACTAGTAACTTTTCAAGAGTTGCAGAAGTCACAGACACTTCATCAATACTATTTTTTTCTCCCTTTGAAAATGTGGGTATGCATGGCTGACGTTCAATCTAAGTTATTTCTGAAGATTACAAAAATGTGCAAAGGATTGTGAGCATAAAGGGATGCTAGGTAGTGGTAATGACATGATAGCTTAGTAATAGTGTATCTGATGCCAAAAGCAACCAAGTATCTGGACATGGTGGTAAATCCTGGCATTCACAAATATTAGCAATATTAGGGACCATTCTGAGATAATAGGGAGACTGCCTCATATCTGCACCCCCACACACACACACAAATGTGGTGACGTGTGGTAATGATAGAGTGCCCAGGCAATTTTGAAAGTTTCTAAAATTCTAAGGTTTACTTCTGGTTTATAGTCATGCAACAAGCTTAAATGGAGCTGTTCTGTCCCAAATACAAGTACATACCCAAACAAAATGAAAAAGTCAGAACTGCTCTTGACATAGCAGAGATGGTCCAGTGTGAGCAAACACCTGAGTTTCCAAGTTAAAGAGGCAGGTAGATGGGCAGACAGACAAACAGAGATAACTCTCAACTTACCAGAGTAGAAACTCACAAGCTGATACTTCGAGAGCCAATGTGGAGGTAGTAAGGCCTGAGTTAATGCTCATAAGTTTCCTGAGGGTCAGAATGGATAAGTATGAGTGAAGAACATTTAGGTCACTGAGTATGAGGACGCTCCCAGCCTTTTGTGAGTTAAACTCCAGCAATGCCTCCAGGTTCTCACAGTGAAGATTGGGGGTGGGGGTGGGGAACTGGTGTTATCAGCATGTGGACAGGAAAAGTAACCATTATGAAAGCAATGGAGCGTTCTGATCTTTTTTAACAAGGTCTGCCCTGAGAAGAAAATATTTAATCAAAACCTAATTCATTGGATTTTTATCAGCACTTAACCTCTCTTGGCTACTGGACATACATAAACCCAGCCCTCTCCAGACTTCTATGTAAGTAAAGGTAAATATCAAATTGTAGTCCTCCCTGATGTTTGATGATGTAAAAGAAGAGAGGTAAGCAAGCTCAGCCCTTACCAGCTCTTCTCTCCCACAAAAAGGGTAAATAAAAATTTTAAAAGCACTTGTCACATTCACTTGCCTTAGGCACATGGTAACCAAAAGATTTGGGTCTAATTACTAAACTGTGGAATACTTCATCTGCCTCATAACTCATCAGTACATTACAAAAGGGTTATTTATCTCAGTTTCTTTTGTTCCCCTTTGAGAATAAATGTCTAACCCAGAATAAAAAGTCAGAAAGACAATGGAAAGACATCAAATGCACCAGACCCACCCAGAAATGAAGGAATCTAAATTGGATAAAAATTCTGCTCTTGACTGAAACAGGGGGTTATACCTAAAGCTATGGCCTATATGTGGGCTTCCTTGTCTGGCTTCAGTGGGAGATGATATGCAAGTGTGAGGAGATACCAGGGGTTCTCCCTCCACCCAGAGGAGAAGGGGAGGGAATTGGGAAGGACTGTGTGTGTGTGGGGTGACAAGGAGGATGGGGGCAGAGAGTGAGATATAAAGTCAATAAGTAAAAAAGTAAAACTAAATAAAACACAAAATTCTGTTTTTGTCTATGGACATGACATGATTAGCTGCTTCAGGTTCCTGCTGTGACCTCCCTGTTATGATGAATCTGGAATTGTGGGATAAAATAGTTTGTACTCTAGGTTACTTTTGGTCACAGTATTTTCATTATAGCAACAAAAAAAGCTAGAATAATATTTTATGATTATATCCATTAATGAAAAAATGTTTAAAACTTGATTAAACCAAACCAAACCAAACTGTGATTAATTTACCAAAGACATTATAGAAAAGGAGGTATGTGACAAGAAGAACCTATGGGTCATATAAACAGGAATGGACGATCTAAAGTATGACAAAATAGACATGTCAGATTTATAACAGTGTAACTCATGTTCAAAGATTACATGTCCATGTGTAAGCTAAATAATGTGCTCTTACCAGTTAGAGAATAAAACTGTGGATAGAGAAGCTGAGAAGACCAGTCAGGTGGGAGGAAGGAGATCAAATGGCTAACAGGTACAGGTGCAGTTCAAGGCCAAGTAACTGAAAGGTTGGTAGGCAATTACCATTGAAAAAAACTAATGTAGTCTGGCCTGTGCTTTCCACCAGAGCAAATCATCAGCTTGTTTGCCCCCTGAAAATCCCACAGTCTAAAGGCCTTCTAGGAGATCTGCTATACTCAGGGCAACAGACCAACAGTGTTTTTGCCCTCTGAAGACCCCACAGTCTGAAGGCCTTCGAGGAGGTCTGCCGCACCCACACCAACAGCAGCTGGGAACCCCAAGGAACCCAGCAGACACAGGACCCATCCCCTCTGCTTGAACTCCACCCCTTTCCAACCTGTGCCCTCTGGAGGGCAGAATATCAGCTTGTCTGCTGTAGCCAAGGCAACAAGTCTCCCAGGAGACTTGCAGCAACCCAGGAACACAGGAGGTAGGCTCCAGACAGAGAGACCAAGACCAGTTAACACCAGAGATAACCAGGTGGCAAGAGGCAAGTGCAAAAACATGACAATCAAAACCCAGTTCTCTCACCACAGCAAGCTCTGGATACCCCAACACACCTGAAAAGCAGGACACTGATCTAAAATTCTACCTCATAAAGATAATAGAGTCCTTTAAGGAGGATATACATAACTTACTGAAAGAAACACAGGAAAACACAGATAAACAGAATCCCTTAAAGAGATAACAAATGAATCCCTTAAAGAAATACAGGAAAACACAATTAAATAGGTGAAGGAATTGAACAAAGTGGTACAAGACCTAAAAGTGGAAGTAGAAACAATAAAGAAAACATAAATGGAGGCAACCCTGGAAATAGAAACCCTAGGAAAGAGGTCAGGAGCTACAGATGCAAGCATCACCAACAGAATACAAGCGATTGAAGAGAGACTCTCAGGCGTAGAAGAATACCTTAAAAGATATTGACACAACAGTCAAAGAAAATACAAAACATAAAAATCTACTAACACAAAACATCCAGAAAATCTAGGACACAATGAAAAGACCAAACCAAAGAATAATAGAAATAGAAGAGAGCAGCGATTCCTAGCTCAAAGGACCAGAAAACATCTTCAACAAAATCATAGAAGAAAACTTCTCCAACCTAAAAAAAGAAATTATCATAAATGTACAAGAAGCCTATAGAACATAAAATAGATTGGAACAGAAAAGAAAATTCTCTCATCACATAATAATCAAAACACTAAATTCATAGAACAACAACAACAAAAAAGAATATAAAACCTGTAGGGGAAAAGGCCAAGTAATATAAAGTCAGACTTATCAGAATTATACCAGACTTCCCAACAGAGACCCTAAAAACCAGAAGACCCTGGACAGAGGTCATACAGCTCCTAAGAGAACACAAATGCCAGCATAGACTACTATACCTTGAAAACTTAATCATCATAGATGGAGAAACCAAAATATTCCAGGATAAAACCAAATTTAAACAATGTCTATCTATAAAACCAGCCCTACAGAGGATTCTAGAAGGAAAACTCCAATATAAGGAGGGAAAATACACCAAAGAATAAACAAGAAATTAATCATCTCACAACAAAACCAAAAGGAGAGAATCACATATACATAATGCCATCTACTACAAACATAACAGGAACTAACAATCTTTAATATCTCTCAATATCAATGGACTCGATTCTCCAATAAAAAGGCATAAGCTAACAGACTGGATGCGCAAGCAGGATCCAGCATTTTGCTGCATACAATAAACATACCTTAATGATAAAGACAGACATGATCTCAGAGTAAAAGGTTGGAAAAGAGACTTCCAAACAAATGGTCCAAAGAAACAAGTGGAGTTGCTATTCTAATATCCAATAAAATAGACTTTCAGCCAAGAGTTATCAAGCAAGATGGGGAAGGACACTTTAAATTCATCAAAGGAAAAATCCAAGAGAAAGTCTCAATTGTGAAGATCACCCACATTCATAAAAGAAATTTTACTAAAGTTCAAAATACACATTGAACCCCACACAATAATAGGCAGTCTTCAACTCCCCACTTTTACCAATGGACAGGTCATTGAAAGTAAATAGAGACACAGTGAAACTGAGGTTATGAACCAAATGGATTTATCAAAAATATACAGAACATTTCACCATAAAACAAAAGAAAATACCTTCTTCTCAGCACCTCATGTTACATTCTCCAACATTGACGATATAATCGAACCTAAAACAGGCCTCAACAGATACAAGAAGATTGAAATAATCCCATGCATTCTATCAGATCACCACAGACTAAGGCTAGACTTCAATAACAACAAAAACAACGGAAACCCCACATACCCATGGAAACTGAACAACTCTCTACTCATTGGTAACTTGGTCAGGGAAGAAATAATGAAAGAAATTAAAAACTTACTGAAACTCAATGAAAATGAAGACACAGTATACCCAAACTTACAGGACACAATGAAAGCAATGCTAAGAGGAAAATTCATGGCATTAAGTGTCTTTGTAAAGAAATTGGAGAGATTCTACACAACAACTTAACAGCACACCTGAAAACCCTAGAACAGAAAGAAGCAAACACATGTAAGAGGAGTAGATGGCAGGAAACAGTCAAACTCAGGATCAAACACAACAAAATACAGAAAAAGAATGATACAAAAAAGTCAACAAAACCAAATCATTTTTCTTTGAGAAATCAAAAGACTAGATAAACCCCTAGCTGAACAAACTAAAGGCAACAGAAACAGTATCCAAATTAACAGAATCAGAAATGAAAAAGGAGACTTAACAACAGAAATGGTGGGCATTCAAAAAATCCTGCTACAAAAGCCTATACTCAACAAAACTAGAATATCAAGATGAAATGGACAATTTTCTAGATAGATAGCATGTACAAAAGTTAAATCAAGAGCATGTAAACTTTCTAAATAGGCCAATATAACCTAAGGAACTAGAAGTCATTTAAAAAGCTCCCAACAAAAAGAAGCTCAGGGCCTGATAACATTAGTGTAGAATTCTACCAGACCTTCAAAGAACTACTCTGATATCTAAACCACTAAAAGACCCAAGAGAACTTCAGACCAATTTCACTTATGAATATCAATGCAAAAATACTCAATAAAGTTCTAGCAAACCAAATCCAGAACACATCAAATCCATCATTGACCATGATCAAGTAGGCTTCATACCAGGGACACAATGTTTGTTTAATATATGATAATCCATTAACATAATCCACTATGTAAATAAACTCAACAAAAAAATCACAAGATCTCATTAGATGCTGAAAAAGCATTTTACAAAACACAACACCACTCAATGCTAAAAGTATTGAAGAGAGAGGTATTCAAGGCCCATACCCAAACATACTAAAAGCAATATACAGCAAACCAACAGCCAATATCAAATTAAATGAAAAAATACTTGAATCAATCTCACTAAAAACAGGGACAAGACAAGGGCAGTCCACTCTTCCCATATTTATTGAATATAGTACTGGAAGTTCTAGCTAGAGCAATAAGACAACAAAAGGTGATTGGGGGGTTACAAATTAGCAAAGAAGTCAAAGTATCACTGTTTATAGATGATATGATAGTATACATCAGCTACCCCCAAAATTCTACCAGAGACCTTCTACAGCTGATAAACAACTTAAGCAAAGTGTCTGGATAAAAAATTAACTCAAACAAATCAGTAACCTTCCTTTAATGATAAATGGGCTGAGAAAGAAAATAGGGAACCAACACCCTTCACGATAGTCACAAATAATATACAATATCTGGGGGTAGCTCTAACCATACAAGTGAAATATCTGTATGAAAAGAATTTCATTCAAGTCTCTTAAGAAAGAAATCAAAGAAGACTTCAGAAAATGGAGAGATCTCCCATTATCATCGATTGGTAGGATTAACATAGTAAAAATGGTCATCCTACCAAAAGCAATCTATAGATTCAATACAATCTCCATCAAAATTCCAACATCATTCTTCAAAGACATGGAAAGGACAATTCTCAATTTCATATAAAAAAAATAGCCCAGGATATGGAAAACAATTCTTAACAATAAAAGAACTTCTGGGGGAATCACCATCCCTGACTTCAAGTTGTACTACAAAGCAATAGTGATAAAATACAGCATTGTACTGGTACAGAGACAGACAGGTTGATCAATGGAATAGAATCAACGACACAGAGATAAAACCACACACCTATGGTCATTTGATCTTTGACAAAGGAACTAAAACCATCCAGTGGAAAAAAAGACAGCATTTTCAACAAATGGTGCTGGTTCAACTGGTGGTAAACATGTAGAAGAATGCAAATTGATCCATTCCTATTTCCCTGTACAAAGCTCAAGTCCAAGTGGATCAAGGACCTCCACATAAAGCCAGATACACTGAATCTAATAGAAGAGAAAATGGGGAAAAGTTCCTGAACAGACCACCAGTGGCTTATGCTCTAAGATCAAGAATAGTCAGATGGGACCTGATGAAATTGCAAAGCTTCTGTAAGGCAAAGGACAAAACGGCAACCAACAGATTGAGAAAAGATCGTTACCTCCGATAGAGGGCCAATATCCAATATATGCAAAGAACTCAAGAAGTCAGACTCCAGAGAACCAAATAACCCTATTTTAAAAAGGGTACAGAGCTAAGCAAAGAATTCTCAACTGAGTAATATCGAATGGACAAGAAGCACCTAAAAAAATATTCAACATCTTTAGTCATCTGGGAAATTCAAATCAAAATGGCCCTGAGATTTCACCTCACACCAGTCAGAATGACTAATCTTGTTAGACATCAGGGGGAGGAGAGGCCCTTGGGCCTGAGGGTATTAGATCCCCCAGTATAGGAGAATGCCAAGGACGGAAGATGAGAGTGGGTGGGTGGGTAGGGGAATACCCCCATAGAGGCAGGGGAGGGGGGAGGGAATAGGGAGGTTCCAAAGGGGAGATCTGGAAAGGCGAAAACATTTGAAATGTAAATAAAGTAAAAAAAAAAACCCTCAGGTTACAGCAGATGCTGATGAGGATGTGGAGAAAGAGGAACACTCGTCCATTGCTGGTGGGATTGCAAACTGCTACAACCACTCTCAAAATCAATCTGGAAGTTCCTCAGAAAATTGGTAATAGATCTATCTGAAGACCCAGCTATACCACTCTTGGGCATATAACCAAAATATGTCCCACCTTACCTATGTTCACAGTGGCCTTATCTGTGATAGCCAAACGCTGGAAACAACCCAGATGTCCCACAACAGAAGAATGGATACAGAAAATGTGGTTCATTTACATAATTGAATACTATTCAGCTATTAAGAAAGAAGACATTATGAGTTTTGCAGGCAAATGGACATAGAAAATATCAACCTGAGTCAGGTAATTCAGACCCAAAAGGACATGCATGGTATGTACTCACTAATAACTGGATATTAGCCAAAAATTAGTACAAAATATCTAGTATACAACCTACAGAACTGAAGAAGGTTAACAAGCAGAAGGGTCCAAGTGAGAATGCTTCAACCCTGTTTGGGAAGGAGAAGAAAGCAATCACAGGAGACAGAAGGTGAGAGGTACCTGAGTGGGGGAGAGGGGGTGGAGGAGAAAAATGGAACATGATCAGGAATTGGGGGTGGGTAGAGGACAGAAGCCCTGAGGGCCAGCAGAATGAATGGAAATATGAAACCTCAGGGGATAGGAGGTGGGGAGACCCTCTAGAAAGTACCAGAGACCAGGAAAGTAAGAGAGTCTCAGGATTCAAAGGTAGGGACCTTATATGGAATGCCCAAGTGGAAACTTGTAGAGTCTTTCTCCAGTAGAAAGACAGGGCATCAAGTGGAAGGATGGGATTGCCATCCCACAGTCAAAAACTCTGATCCAGAATTTTTCCGGTCTAAAATAACTGCAGGGACAAAAATGGAGAAGATACTGAGGGAAAGGCAGTCCAGTGAAAGACTCAACTTGGAATTCATCTCAAGAGGAGGCTCCAAGGCTGAACACTACTACTGATGTAATGGTGTGCTTACAGACAGGAGCCTAACATGGCTGTCACGGAGGCTCAAAATGTGGCTGACTTACACAGAAGCAGATACTTACACCTAACCAATGTACTGAAGTCGGTGACCCCTGAGGTTGAATTAGGGAAAGGCTGGAAGAAACTGAGGAGAAAGGTGACCCCATAGGAAGACCAGCAGTCTCAACTAACCTGGACCACTGAGATCTCTCAAACACTGAGCCAACCAACCAGGCAGCATACACTAGGTATTCTGAGGCCCGCAACACATAGACAGCAGAGGACTCCCTGGTCTGGCGTCAGTGGGAGAGGCTTTAGGCCCTAGGAAGTGGGGAGGCCTGGTAGGAGATGTGGTAGGGATGAGGTGGAGACATTCTCTTCTAGACAGGGAGGAGTAAGAATGGGACAAGGAACTGTGGGAGGACGGATCAGGAAGGTAGTCATGATTGGACTGTAAAAAAATAAAAATTTTCAAAAGAGAAAGAAGTCTTAACTATTTGCAGTTACCAGGCCTCTCCTGAAACCCTATGCAACAACAGCAACGAGGACAACAAAAATAAAGAACATTGTTAATTTTTAAAAATAACTAATGCAATATAGGAAAATAGCTAGTAAGCAAAGTCTTCAATGTTCTAACACATGAATATGGAAAATCCTTAAGGTGATATGAATTACCCTGGTCTGGTTCTTATATGTTATATGGACATATTCATATAGCATGTTCTAAACCACTACATATGTGGCATTTGTCATTAGGAATACGTGAAAGCAAACTCTCTTTTTAAAACTTAATTGCTTGTGATATATATATTATAAAATTTTATGTCAGAAACAAAATCATTTAAAAATGCACTGCATCCATAATGAAGAGATTCTTTGTTAGGCTAATACACTAGCAAAGTTGGGGAAGGAGTTTGTGAGCTTGTCTATACGACAAAAGAAAATTCTCAAGTACAAAGCCAAAAGAACAGGGAATCAGTAGACTTCCTTTGTTCCAGTAGATAGTCCCATATATATGGCAACACTAATTAGACTTACTGAGTTATTAAAAGCAATAATAAAATGAGGATATGAAGCTGGGAGGGAGTCATGTTAGAGGGGATGTGAGGGGAACTAGATAGGAACAAAACGAGTGTGGATATGTTGTTTCATTGTGTCTTTGTACAAAATTGTCGAGAATAACTAAAACTAATATAAGAACTCAGAAGAGATAATGCTAGGAATACCCATACAATGTAAGAAGAAACATAAAAAATAATGACAGGAGATTTTCCCAAAATTAATATCAGGCATTAAACAAAGATCTAGTAATCATAAAGATCACCAATTAGGAAAAATTACTCCATTCAAGATTAAAACAATCTGATACCAGGGTAAATCAATCATCAGATACTAGGGCTTACTATTTTCTAACTTCCAAATTTAGATATAGTTTTAAATAACAGGGATGATTCGGACTTATTCTGTAGCAAAGGTAAGAGTTATAACACATTTTTCACAAAATCTGCTAGCAAGAAGAGATGGGGTGAAATATTTGGTGTTAAAAGAAAATTTCCACTAACCTAGAATGCAGTGCTTACAAAAGTAGGCTTCTAAAGTGAAGGAGAACTTGACACAATGCATATCAGTAGACATGCTTGGAAAAAATCTATAGAGGGGGAAATTGTATTAGTCAGAAGAGTGATGGTAATGTAACGTCAATCTTTTTACTTAATTGCTCATGTATATGTATTTGTCAGTACTAAGTGGAAATAATGATGAAAAGAATGGGAAGGAGCAATTACAATACTAATTACAATAGAAATACAGTAATAGTAGTTGTAATACGTTCGAAAGTTATACCTCATTGCAACTTAAAATGGATTTTGATTCACAAAAATGCATACTGCACACTAAAACAAACTTAGGAATCATTTAAAAAGAAGTATTCACATAAAATGTAATTCAATAAGAACAGAAGGAGAAGGGATTTGTATATGTAATTTGTTAGGGAATTGCAAATGAAAACAATTGAGGTATTCCTGAATGTCTGTCTAATAGGGTTGAACAAAAAATGATGGGAAATCCAGAATGCTGGCCATGATATGAAGCAACAGCAACACAATTTTTCATTGTGGATGCAGATGCACAACAGAGCTGCTTTTGAAAACAGTTCGGCAGGTTTTTTTTGTTGTTGTTGTTTTGTTTTTGTTTTTATTTTTTAATAAAACTCAACATCCTCTTACTATATCAGCTAAGATTTGTCTTCCTTGGTATTTCCCTAGGGAAATTAACGGTTTGTCTCTACAAAAACATGCACATGCATATTTTGGCAGCTTTATTCATAATTTCACTAGAGACAACCAATATGTTCTTTGGTAGATGGGTACATTAACTGTCTGACATATCCAGATATTATAATATAATTTAGGACTCAAAAGAAATAATTTATGAAGCCATTAAGAGGCATTAAGCAGACTCACATACAGTGAAAGAAGCCAATATAAAAAAAATCTACACATTGTATACTTTCAATTGGATACATTCTGGAAAAGCAAAATCTGAGAGAATAAAAATACCAATGGCTGTCAGGCAGTGGACAAAAGGGAAAGGGGTTGAAAAGACAGATCACAGAGGATTTTTCAGGTGATGAATCTACTCTATGTTAAATTAAATATTGCAGTGATACATGTGTCATTATAGACCCATCAAAACACATATAGTGTTTAACACTAAGAGTGAAACTTAACGAAACATGAGTTTACATGATGATGATGATGATGGTGATGATGATGAATAAGAATAATGATGATGATGATGTAAGTGTATTGATCATAACAAATGCAGCACTGCAATATGGGATGCTGATAGTGGAGGAGGATATACATGTTGAGAGAGTATACAGGACAGTCCTGTACTACCGAATCAGTTCTGTTATAAAACTCAAACTATTTTGAAACCTAAAGTACATTCGTGATCATTTGGTAAATCCAGATGAAAAACATGAGAAGACATCTTCTTGTACAGTTAGAGTGGTTACTGCTAAAATCGCAAAAATTAACAAAGGTTAGTGATGGTGGCAAGGAAGGAGAAGTAGTCCAGTCAAAAGAAAAAAGTGGCATGATGATTGCACAAAAAAGCAAAATATTAAAAGTGAAACAAGAGTTGGAAGTGCATCTCTGTGGGAGAGTGCAGTGATTGCCTAACTAACTTTGTAGCCATGGGTCTTACCTTCAGCATTGTAGAAACAAATAAAAATAGAATTACTGCTTTTCCCATTGCTCTACTTCCGTGTATGTAGCCAAAAGGAATGAAATACACATTTTGACGAAATGTCTACATACCATGTTCATTGCATCCCTACTTATGGCTTCATTATAATTGGATCAATAGATTTGTATATTGGTGGATGAAGGACAAAACCATGAATAAAACAAGGCAAATTTTGTTATTTTGGCCAGATATACACAACTGGGGGATACTATGAAAACTGAGCAGGCATAGGGACATAAATGCAGCATGTTTTCATTGACACACAGAAGCTGAAAGCTTCATCCTGTGGGTGAGAATACAGTGATTATCAGAGGCTAGGAGAGGAAGCAGGTGGGCGAACCTAGAAGGAAGTTGATTAATGGGTGATAAAATTCAGTTGGAAAGGACAAGTTTGGGTGTTTCACAGAATACTAAGACAGCTATAGTTTGCAGCAACTTACTTTATATTTTTACAGAGAAGTACAGGAGAAAATTTTTGAGATGCCTAACAGATATGATATGAACTACAAGTTACCCTATTTAATTATCACATTGTATCCTATCTACATATATAAATTATGTCTCAACAACAATTAAAACTTCCATCCAACTATAAAAGATGTGTTATTTTTAAAAACAGTAGATATATTTTAATGTCGTCTTTATTTTTTTGCCTAACTGCTCAATATGCTAGGAGAAAACAAAACCAAAGTAGTTTAAAGCCTGTTTCTAGGTCAGCATAATGACATTAGTGCTTTTAACTTGCTTATCACATGGGGACATTTTATTAAATTGCTACCCAGCCTGTTTCAGACTTGTTGCAATCTTAGTAAACCTGTGTACATGGAAGATTCACATCCTGGGCAGGGATCCAAAAAGTTCATTAGCCACAACCCCGCATGTGGCAGCTGCCAAAAGATTTATTTTCAACCACTTTGCACAAGCATAATCAACTTTTATGTTTTCAATGAGGATTTTGCAATGTCTATGAACTTTTCTATAACTTGAAGTCCCAGAGATAAATCAGATCTTGTGGAGACAAATCAAGGAGAATGTCTAAATGGACATAATTCTGTTAAAGCCACAGATGGCCATGGATAATAGCAAAGACCATGTTATTTATTACCTTGCCAACAATGTATTTATTGACATTTCTGCATCAACATATTCCATAGTTTGTCTTAGCATTTTTATAACTAGACTTGAGCCAATTTATAATCTTTTATTTGTAGGAAATCTGTAAATAGGCAGTCCCAACTTGATACATAATTCTTTTTTATGTTTTCATGACTCATTTTCGTTAATCCATGAGGGAAGTTTGTAGAATTATCCTACCCACTGGGTAAATAATCTAAGGACTGGTTATAGACTGGTACTAAGCTTTCAGATTTGGAAGAGGAGCCTGTGTAGAGAAGCACAGGAAAGTTGAATCAATGAAATTCAAGGGTTTAGGATTTTACCAAAGAAAGATAACAGATAAGCAGTGTCCTAGAACTTGGGCAGGAAGCCAATTAATATCTGTACTAGTTTATATGAAAGGGCAATATGAAGCCCCAAACTGTAAGCCATACACTCTTTTCTTCAAATCTTGATTCATTCTTTCATATCAAGACAATTTTTTTTTAAATTAAGGAATCTCTTGAGAAATATATGTATAACTCTATGAAAAAGAAGGTTATTGTTTGAAAACCACTTGCAACAGAATTTAACAAGTAAATTTTAAGACATTCTGCTTCATTTGAACTCAGGGATTAATGACTTGGGGATATTCAGCAAAATGTTATGCTTTTATGCACATGAGACAAAAATCCATTAACCAACAGCAGCCATCTATTTTATGACTGGACTACCAGACACATGATGAGGAATAAAACAATCATTTTGTTTTTTTAATTTACAAGGTATTCAGGGTAAAAATCAGATAGCCCTAACAAAATAAAGCAAGAGAAAACCTTGACTACAATCACCTAATCTAAATAACTCTTTTGTCAAATGTAATTCTTCTCATCTGTATATTATTTATCTTTACTAAATAATAGTGACAAAGGATAAATCAAAAATAATTTAATAACTTAATTTAATAATTTAAAATGTTCTTAACAAATTACCGGTAGCTAATACAGGTATTACTATATGATGCACATAGGAAGATGAAACCCAGAACAGGTTAATATAAATAAGGGTACAGACAGGAAAAAAATAGGTCCTCATGACCAATGAGGTCATGTTCTTTTGGTCATTGTTCTCAAAACAATGTTCTTTTAGTTCATTCAGTTCACCCTTTACAGCAGACGATTAAAATTTAATGAGCATCTTATAAACAAAATCTAAACTCTTAGGAGGATATAGTCACAACCATATTCCTAACTCCTTTCAAAGTTTTTATGGACAAGTTAGCATGTAGGACCAATCTGGATCTGAGGTCTTCTAACTGTATTTTATGCTTTGTATTTTTTTATTTTCTGTTAATGAGGTTAAAAACAAAACAAAACAAAACAAAACATGTATTGCTGGTAGGTTGGGGATAGCCAGAACAGCAACGGAATTCTAGATAGACGTTTTCCTAGCTGAGCAACTTAAGATTACTACAGATATATTCACTACTAGAGCTCGTGGCCTATTATGTTAATTATACCTCAGTTTGCAGTTATATCTGCAGTATTACATGAAGTGAAACTCCGAAATTGATTCCAAACATCAAAGACAATTCTGGAATCTTTTTTTTTTTTTTAATGTTTCGTGGACCCAGAGATATGAAGGGGGAGCAGATAAGCTAAACCAATGAGAAATGATCAGATAATAATGCAGCTTTACAGAAGAGTCAGAGGACTGATACACTTTATTAAGAAATCCTAATTATATTGTATATAAAAAGAATCTATTTTTAACAAAAATGGAAATTTAGGGGGAAGAAAAGAAATTCAAGGTCACCATTGTCTATATAGTAAGCCTGAGGCTAGTCTGGGTTGCATGAGAACCTGTATTTATAACCAGATAGATAGATAGATAGATAGATAGATAGATAGATAGATAGATGGGAGAAATTCTGAACTCTTAGAGTAACATTATGTTGACATCTCTAGGTGAGGCCCATATTACAACGAACCCACATTTACCATCTAGAAATTCCATCATTGACTTCTCCACTCTGTGCTGTCCTTGCCTCTTGTTTTAACTTGTTTTATTCTTAGCTCATTGGGGATATTTTTTTCATTCTCCTAAATTCTCTACTGACCAAGCTCAAAGAAAAACAAATATTCCAAACCAAACAATGAAAATAAACTCAGGCATACAGTTGCTGCTTTGGATCTAATATATCACCTAAATTTAGATTGGGTTTTGCAAGTCAAAGAAAGCATTATTTTGGATATTCACCCATGATTTTATATTGTTTTTATGTTCTTGAACAGCTTTCTAAGAACAAACATGTAAAGAATATTGGTTACAAGTATGGTGGAATATCCTTTCGGGCTCGTTGACTCAGTCTACTTTTGTCTTCTGTTACTGTTGCTCTATGATTTGGGGCAACTCTACTTCTCAAAGCCTCAGGTTTTCTATCTATAAAATGTTAACTATATCTTTCATTCTCACAGTCAATAATTTAAATAAGATGGTATGTGGAGAAAATAATTCTTTTTTAAGTCATATTTTTTGATACTTTATATTTCAAATGGTCTCCCCTTTCTAGGTCTTCTCTTTGGAAACTCCTTATCCCATCCTCCCCTCCCCCTTTCTCTATGACCCACCTACTCACTTCCATCTTCCCTTTCAGTCATTCTGCTATACTGGAGGATCTAACAACCTCAGGCTCAAAGGCCTCTCCTCCCACTGATGGCCAACAAGGCCCTCCTCTGCCACATATGTGGCCAGCACCATGGGTCCCTCCATGTGTATTCTTTGGTTGGTGGTCCAGTCTCCGGGAACATGGAGGGGTGTTAGGCCAGTTGACACTGTTGCTCCCTCCGTGGGGCTGCAAACTCCCTCAGCTCCTTTAGTCCTTTTTCCAACTCCTCCATCTGGGACCTCACACTCAACCCTACGGTTGCTGTGAAGTGACTTTGAGTATTTCGAACTTTTGGGCCAATAATCACTTATAAGTGAATACATACCGCGTTCATTCTTTTGTGACTGCGTTATCTCTCTCAGGATGATATTTTCATTCAGATTTTCTAATTTTGTTGAGTATAGGCTTTTGAAGTAGGATCTGATGATTTTTTTAATTTTCCAAGATTCTGTTGTTATATCTCCGTTTTCATCTCTGATTTTGTTAATTTGGATACTGTCTCTGTGCCCTCTGGTTAGTCTGGCTAAAGGTTTATCTATCTTGTTGATTTTCTCAAACCAGCTCCTGGTTTTGTTGATTCTTTGTATAGTTCTTTTTGTTTCTACTTGATTGATTTCAGCCCTGAGTTTGATTATTTCTTGCCTTCTACTCCTCTTAGGTGTATTAGCTTTTTTTTGTTCTAGAACTTTCAGGTGTGCTGTCAAGTTGCTAGTGTATGCTCTCTCCAGTTTCTTTTTGGAGGCATTCAGAGCTATGAGTTTTCCTCTTAACACTGCTTTCATTGTGTCCCATAAGTTTGGGTATTTTCATTTTCATTAAATTCTAGGAAGTCTTTAATTTCTTTATTTCTTCCTTGACCAAATTATCACTGAGTAGAGCATTGTTCAGCTTTCATGTGTATGTGGACTTTCTGTTATTGTTGTTGTTGCCATTGAAGACCAGCCTTAATCTGTAGTGATCTGATAGGAAGCATGGGATTATTTCAATCATCTTATATCTGTTGAGGTTTGTTTTGTGACTGATTATATGGTCAATTTTGGAAAAGGTGCCATGAGGTTCTGATAAGAAGGTATATCCTTTTGATTTAGGATGAAATGCTCTATAGATATCTGTTAAATCCACTTGGTCCATAACTTCCGTTAGTTGCACTGTGTCTCTGTTTAGTTTGTGTTTCCAAGATTCTATTGATGAAAGTGGGATGTAGAAGTCTCCTACTACTTTTGTGTGAGGTGCAATGTGTACTTTGAGCTTTAGTAAAGTTTCTTTTATGTATGTGGGTGTACTTGCATTCGGGGCATAGATGTTCAGCATTGAGCGTTCTTCTTGGTAGATTTTTCCTTTGATGTGTATGAAGTGTCCTTCCTTATGTTTTTTGATGAATTTTGGGTTAAAGTTGATTTTATCCGATATTAGAATGGCAACTCCAACCTGCTTCTTGGGACCATTTGTCTGGAAAATTGTTTTCCAGACCTTTGCTCGGAGATACTGTTTGTCTTTAACACTGAGGTGCATCTCTTGTATGCGGCAAAATGCTGGGTCCTGTTCATGTATCTAGTTGGTTAGTCTATGTATTTTTATTGGAGAATTGAGTCCATTGATGCTAAGAGATATTAAGGAATAGTGATTGTTGCTTCCAGTTATTTTTGATGTTATTTTTATGTTTGTGTGGTTATCTTCTTTTGAGTTTGTTGAAAGATTACTTTCTTGCTCTTTCTAGGGTATAGTTTCCCTCCTTGTGTTGGTGTTTTCCATCTGTTATCCTTTGAAGGTCTGGATTTGTGGAAAGATATTGTGTAAATTTGGTTTTGCCATGAAAAATCTTGGTTTCACCATCTATGGTAATTGAGTGTTTTGCTGGGTATTGCAGCCTGGGCTGGCAATTGTGTTCTCTTAGGGTCTGTATGAGTTCTGCCCAGGATCTTCTAGCTTTCATAGTCTCTGGTAAGAAGTCTGGTGTAATTCTGATAGGTCTGCCTTTATATGTTACTTGTCCTCTTTCCCTTACTGCTTTTAATATTCTTTCCTTATTTTGTGTATTTGGTGTTTTGACTATAATGTGACGGGAGGAATTTCTTTTCTGGTCCAGTCTATTTGGAGTTCTGTAGGCTTCTTGTATATTTATGTTCATCTCTTTCTTTAGGTTAGGGAAGTTTTCTTCTATAATTTTGTTGAAGATATTTACTGGTCCTTTAAGTTGGGAATCTTCACTCTCTTATATGCCTATTATCCTTAGGTTTGGTCTTCTCATTGTGTCCTGGATTTCCTGGATGTTTTGGATTAGGAGCTTTTTGCAGTTTGCATTTTCTTTGACTGTTGTGTCAATGTTTTCTATGGTATCTTCTGCACCTGAGATTCTCTCTTCCATCTTTTGTATTCTGTTGGTGATTCTTGCATCTATGAGTCCTGATCTCTTTCCTAGGATTTCTATCTTCAGGGTTGTCTCCCTTTGTGATTTATTGTTTCTATTTTCATTTTTTAGGTCCTGGATGGTTTTGTTCATTTTCTTCTCCTGTTTGATTGTTTTCCTAATTCTTTAAGGCATTTTGTGTTTCCTCTTTAAGCTCTTCTAGCTGTTTAACTATGTTTTCTTATATTTCTTTTAGGGAGTTATTTATTTCCTTCTTAAAGTCTATCATCATCATGAGATGTGATTTTAAATCTGAATCTTACTTTTCTGGTGTGTTGGTTTTATCCACGGCTCACTGTGGTGGGAAAACTGGGCCCTGATGATGTCAAGCTACCTTGGTTTCTATTCCTTATGTTCTTGCCCTTGCCTTTCGCCATCTGGTTATCTCTGGTGTTAGCTGGCCTTATTCTCTCTGACTGTCACTTGTCCCTCCTGAAATCCTCTGTGTCAGTACTCCTTGGAGACCAGCTCTCTCTGAGAAGAATTTTTGTTTGGATAACTCTCATACAGGGTCAGCCCTTGGGTACAGACTGAAGGATCCTGTCCCCAGCTGTTCCTTGGTTCCTCTGTCCTGATGGCTTTGCGAGGGTCCCTCTTGAGCCAGGAATTTGGACAGAAGTGGTGATCTTGCCTGTGCTCAAAGTGTGTCAGCACTCCTGGGAGACCAGCTCTCTCCTGGCACTATTTGAGTATGGAGCCCTGTGTCACAGGACCAGCTCCCCAGCCACAGAAAGAAACAAGAAGGTCACTCCTCAGTCCCTGTGTCCTGAGGATTCCTGGTGGGTCTCTCTGAGCAGAAGTACTGATCTTACTCCTGCTCACAGGCTTGTCTACACTCCTGAGCAGCTAGCTTTCTTCCAGCGCTATTTGTCTATGGAGCCTTGTGGCACAGGCTCAGGTCCCCAGCTACAGATGGAAACCAGAAGGCTTCTGTCCCAGGCTGCTCCTCAGTCCCTGTGTTGTGAGGGTTCTGGGTGGGTCCCTCTGAGCATAGGTGCTGGTCTTACCCCTGCTCACAGGCTTGTCCACACTCCTGTGAGGCTAGCTCTTTCCCTGCGCTGCATGGCACAGGCCATAGGTGTAAACCGGAAGGCTCCTGTCCCAGGCTACTCCTTGGTCCCTGTGTCCTGAGGGTTCCGAGAGCATCCAGCTGAGCAATGGTGCTGGTCTTACCTTTACTCACAAGTTTGTCCACACTCCTGGAAGGCTAGCTTTCTCCTGGTGCTATTTGGCTATGGAGCCTTGTGGCACAGGCCACAGGCATAAACCAGAAGGCTCCTGTCCTAGGCTGCTCCTCAATCCCTGGGTCTGAGGGTTCCAGGCGGGTCCCTCTGAGCAAAGTTGCTGGCCTTACCCCCCCTCACAGGCTTGTTCACACTTCTGGGAGGCTAGCTCTTTCCTGAGAGAATAATTCTTTATGTAAACTTCACAGTATTGATTCTGGATTACTAATACCTTGCATTTTTTTAAAAAATAATATCCATCAAATTTTAGCATTTTATGTAAGCTATATTTTTTCCTCATGGCATCATACTATGAAATTAGTAGAAGGAATGTTGGTAAGTCCTTTGGCAAACTGACTTCTAGTCAACATACTTTATTGAATACCTACCATGTGTCCATTCTGGTTTTGGTGATCTAAAAATTGGTACAATTCTTACAAAGCCACCAGCTTACTAAAATATGTACAATTGTGAACAATTCTAGTTTGACATCTAACACATTATAATAAAATACAATGGGGAACAGGTGAGGGACTTAAGTCCACTTATATATCAAGTAATGTGCTATATGCTCTTTTTTTTTTAAACCACAAATACTGGACACAATTTTGATTGGTTTTGTTTTTATTCCACTTCATAAACAGCTCAAAACATGGTGGCAGAGGCAGGTTGTAAATCATGTCTGTTTGATTCCACAGCTCATGCTCTTAAGTACTCTGTTCCTACTGCTTAACAGATGACCTTCTTGAAAGGCATCTCTTTCTCTTTGCTCTCATGAGCACTTCCAAAATTGTACCATGACTTTCCACTTCTTTCATTATTATAGATTAAAACATCTCTTGGCATAGTAAGTCAGGAGAAATTTATGGTCACCATTGCTTTTCTCTCCAGCAAGAATTTCTAGTTTTCCAGCTCTGATAGAAGACTATTTGCAAGTATTACGAATCAGTTTTCACTTGATCTTCAATACATACAGGTTCTGCTTTAGCTCAGTGTCCTCAGTTCAGCTATATGATCCATTCTATATTAGTTCATTTCTATTACTATGACAAAATATTTGGATGATTTATAAAGGAAAGTGGTTTATTTATCTCATAGTTTTGTAAAACAAAACAAAGTTGGAGGATTGTTCCATTTGGTCTCTAGGGAGGACCCACCCTTTTGAAGGCATTACAACATGGCAGCTAGCATCATAGCAAGAGCATCTTGAGATGCTCTGGAGACTAATTTCTGAATAAGAGAGAAAGAAACTAAATTCTGGATAAGGTTGTATACTACATGTACTTTCCTCATGGCACAGTAATGGAGAAGAGTCAGAATAAGAAAATAGACTATATTTCCAAGAGTACATGCTTCTTAATTCCATGAAGATGAAGAGGAAATATATAAGAAGTACAAAGGAAAAGAAGGGATTTGGAAAGGATCGAGCCAGTCCCTCCACTTGTGCAAGTTTCTATGCCACGATTATAATGCAAGCATGATCTAACTCTCAGTTCTGTTGTCAATTGCTTTATTTCCTACAGTCTTAGGAGAATTCCCCCAGGTAAAACAGTAACCATGCCAGGGAATTTGATCTGGGGAGTATCAGGGCTGTAAGAGAACCTACCTAAATCACAGATTGCAAAGCTAAGTGTGATTAACCTGGTATGCAAAGAAGGAAAGTTACTAAAATAAAGACAACTGTGAAGGAGGACATTGGACCTAAGTCCAATGCAGATTCAATCAGAATAAGGTACAGGAGAAATGAGAGTCAACATATTCAACAATTGTTCCCTTGTACATATAATCGGCAATACCAATTGCCAAGAACATGGGAAGAAAATTCTCTAATACTGGGGCTTTTTTTTTTATTTTTCTATTTTAATTATACTTTAGCAGAATTTGTACTGTGGTATATTTCACACACACACACACACACACACACATATATGTAGAGAGAGATATTTATATATTTATGAATTTTTCCTCATATATTTTTAATTATTGGGCCATTTTTCTATTTCTTTCTTCCTTCCTTCTTTCCTTCCCTCATTTCTTCCTTCCCCTTTCCCTTTCTTTCTTTTGTCTTCCTTCTTTTCTTTCTTTTCCTTTTCTTCTGTTTTTGCCCTGTATGTGTCACTTTTTTTATTCCACTCTACTTTTAGGACTATTGTGCTTTGTTGTAATGATGATTTTAAAGAGAAGCAGACTGTCTCAGTGAGTGGATTTAAAAACTATCTCTTGCTACAAAAAGTATGCCTCACAGGTAAACACACACACACACACATTGAGTAAAACGATAGAAGATAACTTATTTTTTACAAAGTTTAATATCACTTCATGGTAATAATTATGAAAAATCTGGGAATCAATAACCATAAATATAGTAAAGAGAATTTATGGGAAATCTATACCAAAATTTATACTAAATAGTGTAAACTTGTAAGTACTTCCTTCCAAATCAGGAGCAGGATAAGAGTCCCCACTCTCAACTCTCATTCAATATAATATGTGATTTAGCTTGAGTGCAATAAAAAATGGCAGAAATGTAACAGGTACAGATAGCACAGGAAGAATCTGAAATTACACCTGTTTTCAAGAAATAAGATATATTTCCTAATATCCCCTTAAATACATACCAGAAAATCCTCGGATTTGATAAATAATTTCAGCAGTGTACTAGGATACAAATACAAAAATCAGAAGCTTCTCTATAAGTAATAGCTAAAAATAATATTTAAGAGTAAGACTAACAATGATGGCAAAATGCCCTTACAATTAAATTGTATGAAATTCACAGAAAATTAATAAAAATAATTGTTTAAAAATTAGTCATCTGTATATCATAAATATCTAGAATACATAAAGACCTGAAATTATTGATCACCATAAAGGCCATCAACAAATGAGACAATAAACTAAATAGACAGTTCTCAAAAGAAATACAAATATCCAATAAACATTTTAAATACATTTTGCATATTAGCCATCAGGGAAAGACACATTAAAACTGCTTTGTTGTTCTATCTAATATCACTTGGAATAGTGATCATCAAAAAAAAAAAATCACAAAGGACAACAAATGCTAGCAAAGCTGTAAGGAAACCTTATATATTTTTGCTGAGGATACAAATTGCTGTAGCCTGTCTAGAAACCAGCATAGAGGTTTCTCAGAAAACAACCATATTATACAACTATAATTTATTTTGTTTACATATGTGAAGAACTCTAAGATAACATGCCTCAGAAACATGTCCACATTCAAATTTATTGCTGCTTTTCAATTCACAGTAGCTAGAAGATTAAAGCATGCTTGGTGTCCATCAACAGAAAAATAAAGAAGATGCTACACAAATACAAGATTGAATTATCCTCAGCTGTAAAGAAAAAAAATCCTAATATTTGTAGAAAATGTAATCAACTGGAAATCATTATGTTAAAACAAGCCAAGCTCAAATAAATATTACATGTTTTCTCTCATACAGAATATACATTTAAATTTGTATATATGTTTATAAACATATATATGAGGTAATTCTGGGTCTTGGGAATTACAAAGCGGAGCATAAGAGAGAAGGAAGACATCTCAAGTGACCAATGGGGTAAAGGGGTACAAAATAGTTGGCAATAGCATTGGCATGACAGGAAAGCAAAAAGTGGAGATTATTCTTCATGAAGAAGATGACCAGTATGATAAGGGAGGATGAATGGAGAGAAATGAATTAGAACAAACTAAAATGACATGTATATATAAAATGTCATAAGAAAACTCATTATTTTATATGCCAAATTACAGTTAATAAAATAAACTTTAAAATAATCTGGCAGGATAAGAAATCCAGAGATGAGAAAGGGAGGATTCTTACACTCTCCATAACAGCCAACTCTTACAGTGTCCCAAAAAGACTAAACTAATCCCTTCTAAGAGCAGTGTCCAGTGATGTAATAATCTCACAATGGATTCTGCCTCTTAAGGGTTTTAACACCTATTGATATCACCACACTGAGAACTAAATCTGTAGGACATGAATTCTCAAGTAGCATACCCAATCCATAGAATTTGTCCACTATGGCACAGCAACAATGGCCTAATTATTTCATTCACTCCTTTCAAATTTAAGAAATAGTCTAGACCATTCTGAGGTAAAGATAGATATAGCAGGGTTAATCCATTTCTTATCTTTTCTTAGAATTTCTTAGAATTTTAGCAGAGTTATCAAGAACTTTGGAAGAAGGAAAAAGTCACAGCCACCCACCCACTTTCTTAATGCTAGCTTAGCTTTTCACAGTGACGAAATTTCCCATTTCTAGCTGTGAATGTAATTTTCTCTACTTTGGATCCCTACCCAGTAATCTAAGGAATCTGGCATTTTACATCCTGTAATAGGGTGAGGACATTAGTTTGATGATTTTTTCCAGAAGGTCTTTTTGTTTTCAGGGCATATGGTAGCCATGGCTACATCTGTTCTGATTACCAAAGGTTTGGCTTTTCTCTGGAAAGTCTTCCTAAAGACAAATGGTCTAAAATTACAACCATCCCCTCTCTTATTAAAACCTGTGTCCAACCCCCTCTACATTTGTGATGGGGACATAGTTTTTATCTGGTCAGTGCCATAGATCTCTCAATAAACATATTATACCATTTTATAGAAGTTTGTTTCATTACATGAGGGCTCTGTGCTATAGTTTAATCTTCACATATGATGAAACTAAAATATAAAAGAACAATGTTCCAAAAATAGTTGTAGTGTACATGCCCATAATCTCAGTACTTCATAGATGGATGTATGATGATCTGCATTTCAAGATCATCTTCTGATAGACAGTAAATTCAACATCTGTTAGGACTATAAGACTTGTCTTGGGAAGTTATAATATCCTTTAAACTGGAAAGAAATTTGAAACTCAGTTCTCTTCCTCTCATTCTTATGAGAACCCATACATCACATAGTTAAAACAAGACAGAGATGTTGCTCCTACATCACGATATACTTCAGTAGCTGTATGGTACATTTCAAAATCACTTCAGAGCCACCAAGGATATAGAACCTTGTCTCAGGGTTCATATTTATTTATATACCTCATTAGATATTTGGATAAGTCCTGCAAGGAACTGCTTGAAGATTTAGGATACTAGCTAATTGTATAATCTCAATGACATTAGATTAAGGATTAATTCTTTTGTACCTAACAACCAATAATATTTGCCAAATGCCTTCCATGAGACAGGAAATATAGTATATACTTTGCAGAAATTATTTCATTTTCTCTCTTAACTAACCTATGTAAGTATGTACTATTTTTATGTTTTATTGCTCTGTGTTTTTAACCAAATAGATGTGCTCTCTACTGAAAACTACAATATTAGAGGATTTCTAGGAGAAAGAGAAATAAATTATGAGAATGTGACTCATTATATATGCATTTGCTTCCCTAATCCCATGTCAAGTGTGCATTCTGACCAGATATTTCAAATATTATGCATTGTATACTTTAGCCATTTAAACCATACCTTCAATGGTTTCTAGAATATTCATATCAGGTAGCTATAACTATAATCTATTTTAGAATGTGTCATTTCAGTTCCCCATAACTGATGTCTTTACTCTGCTGTTTTGTAGTAGGGACTGGGGTTTGGCCTACATCCAACTCTTTCTCCATCAACGATTCAAAAAAGATCAAAAATTTAAATGCCACAAATAATATCAAAGTGATGAAGAATCAAATGGGGAAAGAGTTGTGGAAGATCAGAAGAATCTTGGTTTTTGAAATTGATTTGTGCTATAATGTGCACCTAATTGTTTTTTAAAGTCATTAAAAATCATGGACTTTCACAAACAAATTCTCTGATTTTCTTATATAACATATATTTAACTATATGTAGGATAAATGAATATCCATGTGCTGGATTTGATTTCTCAGCCAGTCGTTTGTGACCTCTCTGTTCAAGAAGTGTGGATACTAAGATTCAGTTTTGTTAAGCTATCTTTTACTATAACTTCTTTATCTACATATGACTTTGAATTGCCTGTTCTTTTGACTAAAGTAAGGATGTTGCTTACCAGACAAGTTTTTGAAAGGTCTCATTTCATACTAGCTCATCTCTGAACTGTGCTCATCTCTCTGAGAAGAGAGTTGAATGGTACATCCTTTATGATTTTCTTTCTTTCTTTCTTTCTTTTTGCAGTTATGTGATGGATAATTTTTTTTTACGTGATAAGTCTTGTTTTTTTTTTTTTTATGATTTTAAAAAGATACTACAAGTAGCAAGTTTTCCTTACTGAAAAGCCAAAACTGATGCCCAGACTTAAATTTGTCAGTAAAAGCAAATACAAAGCAAAGGTTCTTGAGCTTTCTAAGATTCTAATTGTATTCCTGATATCAAGACAACTTGGTGTGCCATGGAGCATCTATCACTGACATGTCTTTCTCTGTTGGATCAGGCTGCCCACCAGGTGCTAATGTCCACCTTTTATCAATGAGGCTAATTCAAAGGATGTGTTTGAATGAGTTCCTGCTTTAAAGGTTATATTAGGGATTAGATGATGCTTACCAAGTCTCTATGATAGTGTGTGGCTCTTGGCAGTTAATCGTTAAAAAATACAAGAACTGATCACCATTTTGCTGGAGATGGTAAGAAAATAGATTCCCAGTGAGAGGAAATACAGCAGAATATGAATTGATAATTATGTTATTAGTAGAAATGCAATGTTTCTGACATAATGTGACCCAACTGAAGAAATAAATAAAGAGTCTCATTCTTCTTCAATCTGGGCCTAGCTTGGTACCTCTATTTCTTCATCACAATGAATATGAGAGTGCATGGCTCTGGTCACAAAATCATAGGGTTTGATGGATGTTTGTTTTGCTAATTCTAACAAGTAGAAGTACCATTAGCCTGGCAAAATTTCAGTATAGTTGTGGCATTCTTCTGAGAAATCATGTAAAAGCTTTTGTGCACTCTCATAGGTATGCATGCAATAGGCATCAGAACTACAAAAATGGAAGTTCATTTCAGACAGCATAATGTTCTTTTACTATGATAAAGAAGTTAAAATGAGAAAGGAAGTTATTATAGACTAAATTGTATTCCCCTGAACACAGAGCTACACTGAATCCCTAGTTCATGATATCTTTGAATATGATCAATTTTAAGTAATAAAGTCTTAGTCTATTTTACACTGCTATGACAAATCTACAGCTTAGGCAATTTATAAAGAAATAAATTTCTTTGTCACAGATGTTGAGGCTGAAAAGTCAAAGATTTGGTTACTGCCTCTGAGGAGAGCTTTCGTGCTTCATTGAATCATGGCAGAGGATAGCACATGGCAAATGAACATGAGAAGAGAATAGATAGAAGCAATAGACCAATCAAGATGAAAACTCATTTAGATAAGAAATTACTCCTACAATAACTATCTCAGTACCATGTCCAACAATAATGGCATCGATCCATTCATGAGCGTGGAATGAACCCCGAGGACTTAATTAACTCATAAAGGTCTCATCTCCCAATAGTGTCATGATGGGGATTAAGTGTCAGCATAAATTTGGAAGGGGCATTCAAAATAACAAAATCTCTGCCAAAGTAAGCAAGTTCATATGAGGGTTTAGTGGATTATGATAGCTCCTACAATCTAATATGTCAAGTATCCTTATAGAAAGAAGAGACACATAAACACAGGGGAAAGACAGCTATGTGAAGTCATAGATGCACAAAGTGAAGACAGACATATGATGATGGAAACAGAGCTTGACATGGTGTAAATATAAACCACAGAACATCAAAGATTGTCAGTAAAAGCTAGAAGCTAGAGGAAAAAGCTTGACCCTGCCAATACCTTTATTTCAGATTAGCCTGTATATATGTAGGGTGAAGCATTTTTCTTGTTTCAAGTCATTCTGTGTGCTGTATTATGTTTCCACAGCTCTAGGCAAACAATCTAGGAGGGAGACTAGAAGGAGAATACTATTGGAAGTCAGAAAACACCTGACATTGCTATTTTTTAACGCTAATCTTAGATGGATGATTTAATAACTCTGAGTCTCCTTGCCAAATAAATGAGATAATAGCATCAATTTAAGCCCATGGGATTATTATAAACATTAATTTTGAATATAAGGGTCTATCACAATGACTTTTCCACCATCACAAGTACCTCATGCCTGCCTCCTCTCCAAGCCTGAAATGTCTACATTATACATACAATAGTAATTCTTAAGGTATATATATACCTCTTAAGTACATACCCAACAGAAATGGATGAGCAAGAGGGTTCATAGAAGCAACACAAAGAATATTTTAAAACACCATAAGATTGTTAACATTATTACAGAAAAAGAAACTGTGGTATATTCACACAATTGAGAGCTGTAAATGTACTCACAAACAAGATGAAGATCTCTAATGTTATCATGACTGAGAAAGACCAAACCAGAAACAAAATAATTACATAGACTCTAGAGATACATAAAATTTAAAACTCAGGGAAAACAAATGGAGAAAGTGCTTTAGAGGAAGCAATGGTTGAGAGTAGCATTTGAAAAGCTTTGAGAGATGCTAGTGACTGTATTTCCAGATACAAAGATTGTTTACTTGGGCACCTTCAGGTTGAATATGTCTCAAGCATGTACATGATATTTCAATGAAAAAATTTTTAAAAATTTATACCTACTGACTTAACCATTCCATATTTCAAACTCCCACCTAAGTGAAAATAAAATGAATATGGAGAAGTGTCAGTATAGATATCTTACAATTCAGAAGAAAAAAATTACAAGATATGCACACATAATGCAGTCAATATTAGGAAGGAAAGATTTCATTTACATTCAACAGAAAGTTGTTTTCTTTCTTCAGCCAATCAACTTCAATTGGCTGTTGTTTAATGATACCTTTAGAGACAAGCCAAACTTCATACTTTTCTGCCTCTGTTTTTCATTCAGGAAACAGACTAGCTTGCCTGAGTAATGTGCCTTCCGAAGTCACCTTCTGTTCACATCAAAAGCAGAATAAATATGAGAGTAAGATGAATTGAGGTTGTGCCTCTAGGTATTTGAGGTTGAAGAACAATAGAACATCAGTCATTTGGTTGATAGCAAGGCTTTCAGCTGATATGAGAAATAGACAATCAATAGAACCAGAGCAGCTGTCAAAACAATTGTAAAAAAAAGAAAGGTAGATTGTTGTTTTTCTCCATATACCTCAAAATCTAGATATACCAAAGGGGATAGAGATAAAAGCAACAACAACAAGAAACTTAAAAATAAGCATATTTTGACATAAGGCTGATCTTCTAAAGCATGATTCAAATTCTTAAAGCCCTAAAGGCAAGACCAAAACATTTGAAAGTTCTTTGTGGGAAAAAATGAATATTTGAAAAAAATTCGGTAAAACTGAAGATTGCCATATTGAGAAAACTACATTAGATTTATAAGCACCTTCTCCTCAGACAGCGCTTCACTATGTGTTCCAGAATAGTCTCGAACCCTTGTTCCTCTTGCCTCACATGCCCGGTGCTGAGATTATAAGAATGAAGCAGCCAAATGTTAACCAGGCATAAAATTTTTCTTAATGATGGGCTTTTACAAATCCAAAAACTAGATCATACCTAATAAAGTCTGGGGAAAAATAAAAAAAAGCAGTTCACAGGAAAATACAAAAAAAATACAGGAAAACAATCACAAATACACAGTGTTTAACCTAGACCAGGGTTCAGTTCTGAGTGATTCACACATTTTAGTCCTGCTCCACTACAACCTTACAACATTGGGAATAGTATGACTCATATTACAGATAATGAAACTAAGACACAGAGAAGTTAGGTGACTTGCCCGAGGCAATACAGTGCTAAATAATAGTATTGGGCTTTGAAGTTATATTTGATTGTCCATATGTGTGTACTGTTTGAACTCTTTAGTATGCACACATGAATTATTTTTCAATTACACACAATGCCTGTGGCAAACAAATTACAAAGACTATCAAATTATTTAAATGGGCTAAATGAACATGTATATATTCATATTAACTGACATTTATAAAGGCATAATAATATCCACCAGGTTTGATTCTGAGCACTATCATAAGTATTGTTTTCTTTTACTAGCTCTTTGAGAATTGTATACAACATATGCCCATATTTACCCTCATCCTTGAACTCCTTCCAGAGCCAACCCACTGTTCCCAACCCACCCAATTTTGTGTGTGTGTTTTTTTTTCCTTCAATACCAATTTGTGAGGCCCCAATTTTCTTAGATATGTATGAGCTCCACAGCTAGCAGTAGCATTGTGAACCCAACCCCCAGCCAATCTTCATGCTGGGATTTGGTCTGGCTTGGGCTTGCACAGGTTTTGTGCATGCTGCCAAGACCGCTGGGAGGTCTTATGTGTAACTAGCTCTTCTGCTGTTTTCCTAAACTTATCAACCACCTCTGGCTCTCCCAATCTTTCCAGCCCCTCTTCCACAGTGATACCTGATAGTGTGGCTATCAACTGCCCCAGATATGTTCTCTATTTTTGTGGTAAACACTGACAAAAAGCAACTTGGGGAGAAAAGGGTTGTCATTCAGCATATAGGTTGACATAAAAGGATATCAGAGAGAAAGCTCAAGGCAGGAATAGAGGCGGAGACTGTCAGGGAAAGCTGCTTACTAGCTTGATTATCCATGAATATCCAGCTACTTTTCTTTTCATTTTTTGAATGTAATTTATTTATTTATTTAATTTACATCCTGACTGCAATTTCCTCTCCCTCCCCTCCCCCTCATCCACTCCTTTCTTTCTCTTCAGAAAAGGGGAGGTCTCAAATGGATATTAGTCATCAGCTACTTTTCTTACAGAGTGCAGGTAAGCCTGCCAAGAATGACAATCCGCATCTATTAGCCATCAAGAAAATGCTCCCAGCATGCCTATAGGCCAATCTGATGGAGGTAGTTCCCTAATTTATGTTCCTCTTTCCAGATGTGTCAAATTGAAACCAAAGACTAGTGATCATATATAAAATATAAAATATATAAAATATAGAAGTAAAAAATAGATGAAATTAAGAATCAAGAAAATCCTAGAACCCTTTTCATATTTCTGCTCATTGTCTTGTATATGCCTTGAGTTTCCCCTAATTTGCAGAAGAGTGCTATAAACCAGAGTCAGCAAGGTTTTTTCCCACAAACAGCCAAATAGCAAGCATTTTAAACCTTTTTAAGCTATATGTTTTCTACTGCAAATATTTTAATTTGTCTTTGTAGTGCAGAAGCAGAAATAGTAACAAGTAAATGAGTGGATATGGCCATGTACCAGTAAGAGTTTTCTAAGCTTTCACTGGTTCTTTGAAAATTTCATACCAGCTACTCTGAGATCCTGGATTGAGGAAATACATGAAAGTTGGAGGAGGACATGTTGGAAGTGTGTTTGTGGAGAGTTTGCAGTGGGTATAATCAAAATACACTACACAGATACAAAATCAAAGACTAAATTAAAATAGTCTGAAAATAAAATACTTCAACTTTACTAGTTTTGATGACATGGACAGAGTAAGTCTATATTCTTGGCCAAAATATCATAAAAATGGTCTCTAGCCAAGTTACTGATAAAGTTATTGTTCCTTTCTGACACTTAGTAAGCTAGAGCCTTCCTTCATTGTCACATTTCTCTTTGCTAGCTTCCAAACCCCTACTAGAGTAATCCACTAAACCTATTTTTAGCATTCAAAGATTTTTCTATCCAAAACATCCAAATTCTTCCCCAGTCCTCCTACAAAATAGTTCTAAAGGCACAAAAGCCACATTGTCACATTTACTACAGCAACAGCTCCACTCCTGGTTACGTTTTATGTTTGTTTCTTAGTACTAGTTTATATACTTGGAGAATAATAAAGAAAAAATTGGTTTATCTGATTCACAGTAACAGTCCGTCACCATGGGGAAGTCAAAGTGGGTGAACTTAAAGCAACAGTCACATCACAGCCATAGTTAATAACACATAGCAATGTAATATGTGAATGATTGTGGTGGTGTTTCTTTTTCCACTCAGATGCAGTCTAGGATCCTAAGAAAAGGAATGGTGCCACCCACAGTGGACAGAACATCTCACATCAAGTGACATAATTAAGATGCTTCCTCATGGATATTTTCAAATACTCTTCACCAGGTAATTACATATCATGTCAACATGAAAAATCACAATTAAGTGTTTAATATCTATATACAGTATAAAAATTAGTGTCACAAAACTTGAGAAAGATAGTGGTTTTGAAAGGATAGAGTGAATATAGAGAGAATAAATGATACCAAGTTACAATTTGACAAGTGCAAATATATTTCTTATACACAGGATAGAAACCACAGATGATAATGAACTGTACATTTTAAAATGCTAGAAACAAGTACATTGAAACTTTTCACCATGAAAAACTATAAACATTTTAGAAAAGATATATATTTAGCATGATTTAATTGTTACAATAATATACATGTATTAAAACCTATCATTGAGTACATAACACTAATAAGTATAATTTGATGCATTTATATATAAATTTAAATAAAATTTAGTGTAAATTATTAAGCATACATTTATTATTTTTCATATGCCATGAATCAGTATCTAAAGATATAATGATGTATAAAATATTATATTGGTGCCATAACCAAAATATGAGATAACAACTTAACAAAAGAAAGAATTATTCTGAATTGTGCCTTCAGAGATTTTTGTCTGTAGTTTCTTGGTTCTGCGGATCCAAGCCCTTTGTAAGGTAATAAATACAGCATAGTGGTCAGAGAACATATGTTAAAAGTCACTTTGTAAAAGTCAGGGAAAAGAGAAAGAGCATATAAGAAGACGGGGAAATATAGCATCTAGAGACATGCCCCAATTGCTGTCTCTTTGAGGTAGCTGTCCTACCTAAGATCCCCACAACCTTCTAAAGTAGTTACAGCACAAAAGCATCATGTGTTCAAGATATGAGTCTGTGAGAGATATTTCAAATTCAGACCATATATATCTATCAGCTTGTAACATAGATGGTTTAAATGTCATTAAATGGTGTGATAGACAAATATAGATAGACTTTGAGAATTATTATTGTACAACAGGATCAATGATTTCTTCTTGTCATTTAGGGAGGGCAGCAGCATTTGACATAAATAAAATAAAAATAAGTAAATAAACAAAAGAACTCAACATACATTGAACATATCTGTGCTGGAAAAATTAACTTCATGAAACAAAGTTGATATTCTAAAGTTCAAATAACCACTGAATATTTAACTACCAAATAGACTACAGTTTGGAAAAAAAAATTGTGCTACTTCTCTGTATAAGTTGATTGTTGTAAGAATGCAGCTTAGTGTGCATTATAGAAATTATGATGAGACAAAAGTGTTGGGCACTTGTGCTGAGGAGCCATCAGAAGGAGGGCTCCAGATGCAGGGACTGAGGAAAAGCCGGGAGGTAAGAGCCTGCCTGCTTGCACCTGTGGCGGGAGACCCCTGCCTAGGCCACCAGGCCTCCATAGACAAACAGAGCAGGGAGAAAGCAAGCTGCCCACTTGTGTGGAAAAGCCAGCAACAGGAGGACTCCAGACACAGGGTCTGAAGAACAGCCAGGAGAGAGAACTGGTCTCCCAGGAATATTGACATCTGGGCTTGAAGGAAAGACAAGCCACAGTCAGAGAGAGAAAGACCAGCTAACACCAGAGATAACCAGATGGCAAAAGGCAAGGGCAAGAACACAAGGAACAGAAACCAAGACTACTTGGCTTCATCAGAACCCAGATCTCCCACCACAGCCAGCCCTGGATACCCCAACACACCAGAAAAGGAAGACTCAGACTTAAAATCACTTATCAAGAGAATGATAGAAGATTTTAAGAAGGAAATAAATAACTCCCTTAAAGAAATACAAGAGAACACAGGTAAACAACTGGAAGCCTTTAAAGAGGACACACAAAAATCCCTTGAAGAATTACAGAAAAATACAAACAGGCAGAATTACAGAGGGCACAGAGACAGTATCCAAATTAACAAAATTAGAAATGAAAACGGAGATATAACAACAGACTCTGAGGAAATTTAAAAAATCATCAGATCCTACTACAAGAGCCTATATGCAACGAAATTGGAAAATCTGGAGGAAATGGGCAAGTTACTAGACAGATACCAATTATCAAAGTTATATCAGGATCAGATAAACCATCTAAACAGTCCCATAACGCCCAAAGAAATAGAAGCAGTCATTAACAGTCTCTCAACCAAAAGAAGCCCAGGACCAGATGGGGTCAGTGCAGAATTCTATCAGACCTTCAAAGAAGACCTAATACCAATACTCTTCAGTCTACTCCACAAAACAGAAACGGAAGGAATACTACCCAATTCATTCTATGAGGCCACAATTAAAGTGATACCAAAGCCCCACAAAGACCCAACAATAAAAGAAAACTTCAGACCAACTTCCCTTAAGAATATCGATTCAAAAATACTCAATAAAATTCTTGCAAACCGAATCCAAGAACACATCACAACAATTACTCACCATGATCAAGTAGGCTTCATCCCAGGGATGCAGGGATGGTTCAATACCCGGAAATCCATCAATGTAATCCACTACGTAAACAAGCTCAAGAAAAAAACCACATGGTCATTTCATTAGATGCTGAAAAAGCATTTGACAAAGTTCAACATCCCTTCATGATAAAAGTCTTGGAAAGATCAGGAATTCAAGGAGCATACCTAAACATAGTAAAAGCAATAGACAACAAACCAGTGGCCAACATCAAATTAAATGGAGAGAAACTCGAAGCAATCCCACTAAAATCAGGGACTGGGCAAGGCTGCCCTCTCTCTCCCTATCTATTCAATATAGTACTGAAAGTTCTAGCTAGAGCAATTAGACAACAAAAGGAGGTCAAAGGGATACAAATTGGAAAGGAAGAAATCAAAATATCACCATTTGAAGATGATATGATTGTATACTTAAGTGACCAGAAAAACTCCAGAGATCTGCTACAGCTGATAAACAACTTCAGCAAAGTGGCTGATTACACAATTAACTCAAGCAAATCAGTAGCCTTCCTATACTCAAAGGATAAACAGGCTGAGAAAGAAATTAGGGAAATAACACCCTTCACAACTGTCACAAAAAATATAAAATATCTTGGTGTGACTCTAACCAAACAAGTGAAAGATCTGTATGACAAGAACTTCAAGTCTCTGAAGAAAGAAATCGAAGAAAACCTCAGAAGATGGAAAGATCTCCCATGCTCATGGATTGGCAGGATTAATATATTTAAATTGGCCACCCTGCCAAAAGCAATCCCATCAAAATCCCAACTCAATTCTTCATAGACTTAGAAAGAGCAATTCTCAAATTCATATGGAATAACAAAAAACCCAGGAAAGCAAAAAACTATTCTCAACAATAAAAGGACTTCTGGGGAAATCAGCCTCCCTGACTTCAAGCTGTACTACAGAGCAGTAGTGATAAAAACTGCATGGTATTGGTACAGTGAGAGGCAGGTAGATCAATGGAATAGAATCGAAGACCCAGAAATGAACCCACACACTTATGGTCACTTGATCCTTGACAAAGGAGCTAAAACCATCCAGTGGAAGAAAAACAGCATCTTCAACAAATGGTGCTGTCTCAACTGATGGTCTACATATTGAAGATTGCGAATTGATCCATTCCTATCTCCCTGTACAAAGCTCAAGTCCTAGGGGATCATGGACCTTCACATAAAACCAGATACACTGAATCTAATGGAAGAGAAAGTGGGGAAGAATCTCGAACACTTGGGCACAGGGGAAATGTTCTTGAACAGAACACTGATGGCTTGTCCTCTAAGATCAAGAATTGACAGAATGGGACCTCATAAAATTACAAAGCTTCTGTAAGGCAAAGGACACTGTCAATAGAACAAAACAGTAACCTACAGATTGGGAAAAGATCTTTACCAATCCTACATCCTATAGAGGGCTAATATCCAATGAATACAAAGAACTCAAGAAGCTAGACTCCAGAGATCCAAATAACCCTATCAAAAAATGGGGAACAGAGCTAAACAGAGAATTCTCAACTGAGGAAACTCGAATGGCCTAGAAGCACCTATAGAAATGTTCAACATCCTTAGTCATCAGGGAAATGCAAATCAAAACAACCCTGAGATTCCACCTCACACCAGTCAGAATGGCTAAGATCAAAAACTCAGGTGACAGTAGATGTTGGAGAGGATGTTGAGAAAGAGGAACACTCCTCCATTGCTGGTGGGAATGCAAGTTGATACAACCTCTCTGGAAATCAGTTTGGCAGACCCTCAGAAAAATGAACATAATACTATCTGAGGACCCAGCTATTCCACTCCTTGGCATATACCCAGAAGATGCTCCAACATGTAACAAAGACACATGTTCCACTATGTTCATAGCAGCCATATTTATAATAGCCAGAAGCTGGAATCAACCCAGATGTCCCTCAACAGAGGAATGGATACAGAAAATGTGCTACATTTACACAATGGAATACTACTCAGCTATTAAAAACAATGACTTCATGAAATTCGCAGGCAAATGGATGGATCTTGAAAATATCATCTTGAGCAAGGTAACGCAGTCACAAAAGAAGGAGCATGAAAGGAGCCTAGAATAACTGTCGTCTGAGAGGCTCTACACAGAAGCTGACTGAAACAGACACAGTTACCCACAGCCAAACTTTGAATGGAGGTTGGAGACTCTTATGGAAGAGTTGGAGAAAGGGTTGAAGGTCATGAAGGGGATGGGAACCCCATAGGAAGATCAACAGAGTCAAATAACCCTGGACCCCTGGGAGCTCTCAAAGACAGGTTTACCAACTAAAAAACGTACAAGGGGCTGGAACGAGGCCCATGGCACAAATGCAGCAGATGTGCAGCTCAGTCATGGTGATCCTTCAACAACTGGAGCAGAGGCTCTTCCTAAAGCTGTAGCCTGACTATGGTATTTGTTCCCCAACAGGGCTGCCTTGTCTGGGTTGAGTGGAAGAGGATGTGCTTAATCTGGCAGAGACTTGATGCACCAGGGTGCTGGGATACCCTGAGGAGGTACCCTCTCCAAAGAAAGGGGATGGGAGATTGGGGAGGAACTCTGTGAGAGGGGACTAGAAAGAAGAGCAGCACTTGGGATATAAATTTTTAAAATAATTAAAGAGCCCTTGCCATCCCTAGTTAGTGCTCTCTGCCTTCTATTTGTGTATAAAGATGTAATGTCTCAGTTTCTGCTTCAACACCACACCTGCCTCCCTGCTGCCATGCCTGCCTATGATAATCATGGATTCTATCCTTTTTTAAATTGTAAGCCACAAAATAAATGCTCTATTTTATAATAATAATAATAATAATAATAATAATAATAATAATAATAATAATGAAGTGTTGGTCTACCAGTAAACTCAGAACTTACAACAGGCATCTTTTAAACAAGTAATGCTTACATTATACATAGCAGATCCTCAGTCTAGTATACTGCCTTTTATAACAAGAATCAGGGAGTGGGTTATGTTATGGTAAGATTTAGAGTTTATACGGGACATGCTTTTTCTTTTGTAGGGCAGATGAAGGGTGACATTGAAGGAGATATGCAAAAAGATATCCAGTCCAAGACTCAACTACTGATGTAGGTTTTTGCTTTGTTTTTGTTTTGGGAAAGAATGCTTAAGAAAAATGAGAATTTGGCAACCATCATTTTTTTAAAACTCTGCCTACATTTCCTTTGGAAAGTTTTTGTATACTTTTAACATCACTTGCATTCCAATCTGGAAATTTTATCTTAGAAAGTATTGTGTGTTACTGCCATAAAATTTAGAAATCAAGATTAGTTAATTCAGAGGCTGAGGATTTAAGGTCAAAGTAAACTATATCTAAACAATTGTTTTTAACACTGTTCAGTTCTACCTGAGAGACAGAACATGGTGATCTGAAAGTAATCCATTGGGTTCAATATTGGTTGCACTCTTTTCTCCTATTGCACATCTTGAAACCCACATTTCTAAGTCTGTGCTTATACTTTTTAAGAAGAATAATGAAGGGGAAGGAAGTGAGAGAGAGAATCCTTTTCAAAGGTTGTAAATACTGGGCAATGACTTTGGAAATAGAGCTACATGAAATAATACTAGGGACAGGGGCCTTTCAGCCTACACATAATAAGCTGAGGATGCTTGTGTACAGCAGGGCAGGACTTGTTCTTTCCTGACTCCAGGACTAATGGTGCCTCTCCTTCCCATGCAAGACAAAACAAAACAAAACCAACAAATAGAAAAACCACGCAAACTGACAGGTGGCAGCTTGCTTTTCAAACTGCTTTTCAAAATATTTGCATACGAATTATGCAGAGGGAAAAAAAAAAAACCCTGCTCCTTACCCTAGTAATAATGGATTCTTGTTCAACTGGGATTAATAATCATTATATTTGCCTGCAGGAAATTATAAATATTTATAAGCAAATACCCTCTTGAGACTTAAATATCACACAGAGGATTTAGTGGTTGGTGCTGCAAAGGGAATACACAATGGGGCACGCTGAAGAAGCCTAAGGTCCTAGGCCAATTGCTCTGTTTATCCCACAGCATGAAAATAAGGAGGCTTAGTCTCTGGTAAACTATTA
Source organism: Rhynchomys soricoides (assembly GCA_019843965.1). Lineage (NCBI taxonomy): Eukaryota > Metazoa > Chordata > Mammalia > Rodentia > Muridae > Rhynchomys > Rhynchomys soricoides. The sequence goes on from JADRCH010007367.1 coordinate 966,165, forward strand.
ATTTAATCTGGGGGCCTCAGGGTATACTTCTGACACTTTTCTCCAACAGTGTACCTTTGTTTTGGGTGGCCTTATTCAGTCTCATATTTACCTCCTCTCTCTCTCTAAACATCATTCCTACAACTGACTGCCTTTTTGACATGCTCTCTTGGATATTTAGTATACACATCTCACACTCACTAAATTCAAAATTGAACCATCAACATACTCACAATATCCCTCATCCTTGTGCCTAGCTCCTCTGTACTTCCAACTGATCAGTCTCTTAACCCATTGTTTCAATCAGTAGCTGCTAGACATTCCCATCCATTTTTTTTTCAGTTCTTCTTAGTCTGGAATTAGAAATGGACATGTTGCATGTTGAAAACAGACATGTGTACATGTGTGCGCACACACACAGAGCTAAATGTCATTACCCAAGGTCTCTCTAATCATCATAGGTATTTTGAAGATATACAAAATACACCACGTGAGTACACATAAGTAGCATATTAATCACTTCAATAGTTCTGAAAACAGGTTTAGATTTTATGGACCATGAATTCCCACATTAGTAGTTCTTTATTGATCCAACTGTCCTACAAATGACAATCATTTAGGTCATTAAATGTATGCCTTTACTGTTAAAATGTAAACTAGCACAAGGCCTCAACCCTACACAATTACTAGATGCAACTGAGAAAGGCTGGCAGCAGGAGATGGAGCCAGCCTCAGGGAAGACTGTACCAATTGATTGTCCAATGGCGAAATAATCAGCCCTAAAACACACTTACATGTGACATGTGTTCAAAGGGTTATATGCATGTACACATATAACAATTGGTGGAAAATAGGGTCAGGAATTAGAAAGAGTAGGAAGGGGTGTATGGGAGGGATTCTAGGGAAGAAAGGGAGGGAAGAAATGTAATGAAACTACAATCTAAAAAATATCCCCAAAATGTAAATAAGCTTGTAGACACATAAGCTTTGAAGAGATCTCCATGTTATCTAGTCTAAGGCCTTTAGAGAACCTAGTTCAGCATTTTGCAATCACTGACGTTTCAGCCCAAGTAATGATTTATCAATGGGAAAGGATTATCCTGTATGCCACAGAGATTAACAGTATGTGAACCCATTCCCAATGGGATGCCATTAAGCCCAGCTCTTCTGAAGATGAAAACCAAAATCACTCCAGATATTGCCAAAAGGCCTCTACGTCAGAGTCTGGAGGGGGAATTCTCTGTAATGAGAGCCAATGATCTAGCTCAAATTCCTTATTTCATAAATGAGGAAAATAAATTTGATTTCAAGCTATTTTATAGCTAAATAATGACTCCAAAAGGAAACAGAATCCTCATCATATATGCGGTTACCCACATTAGAAACTTGAGCATCCCCTTGGTTTCTTCGTGCGTGTTACACAAAATGTACAATGTTCTACTTACTCCACATTTGAAATCTTTCTAAAATCCATCTTCCATCCTACAACGCTAGCTTTACCAGACGCTGTCACTTTCCTTCCTGTGGATCATTAGAAGAGCTAATTAAGCATACTCCCTGAGTCTGGTTTGCTCTCTCCAATCGGCTCTCCCCACAGTGACTTGAGTCAATGTTTAAAATCTTTAAAATTGGTTCATTTTACTCTGCACTTAGCATTCATCATTGACATCCTGCTCTGCAATATCACTTATCTCTCTTGGTTTCTCCCATGGGAATGTGAGTCCCAGATAAGAAAAAGTGTGTCTTTAGTAGTAAGTGTATAGGACAGTGCTTTCTCATATCAGACGACAGAACCAAATGGAAGAAATTTGAGGGATTGGGTATTGGTGTAGTTGCTACTACAACATACTTCATATTAAAAACACATACAGGAAAAACTTATAAGTCTATATTTCCTTGAGTAGAAGATATTTAATATAATTTAAGAGATTTTTCCTGATGACTCACTGTGACCATTAAACACAATATGATGTTTTCATGTAATGATGGTTTAACAACTAGAAGGGGAGGTATTATTTTACTTAGCATTTGAAAGTCCCAAAGAACTGATTATTTTTCTGGGTCTTTTTACTTATCAGTTTCCACTCACGTGTCATTTCTTATAATTCTCAGTGTGATTGATGCTAATCACCTAGGAACAGGAGTAGGGGAACCCCAGGCTCTGTTCCCTTTTTATTTTGCTGTTTTGAACTTGCTATATACAGAGAATGAAAGGGACTAATTATGCCAGAAGTATATACAGAAAAATGAAACTATATTGTCATAGACTGGGAACAGATGTCTTCTTGTACAAAAAATATAAATGTTAATGCATATAGCAGCTAGGCATATAGAAGCTATTTGGACCATTAGTTGTGATTTGTATACCTTTTCTGCTTCTTAGCTATACTTTAAAAGGAAGTAGTTGATGGAAAGGAAACTACCCAACCCATTCCATTACATCACAGATGAGAATCCATGGCCTGTACCCTCGGGTCACGCTATACCTCCCAGAATTCTGTTGTATTATGGATGAATGTTGTCACAGGCTACGGCACCATACTTTACATTTGGAACTTTAGGATTCTGCAATGTTTTCAAAGAAAGAAAGAAAATATCGGGTATTATTTGCAAATACTTCTAACACAAATTAAATGAAATTTGCACAAGTATGTGGAATTTATCTATAAACAAAAATAAGGCCTGACTTTAAAAGAGGCATTTGATAGACTGGTATCCATGAGAAATATGTGTCACACATATTTGGAAGGCAGCCTAGCCTATTAATGATATAAGCCATTGGATCTAATGGATACACAGATCCTTATCTTGAAGACTAGAACAGTTGTCTTGGTCAAGAATTCGAAGCTCCTGAGTATATATTCTGCTACAACTTCAGCATTATCCCAAATCTTTCCATGAGGCATGAAGGAGACTCTGATGCTACCAGAGGTCAGCATCATGTATATCCCAGTGTATATACCTGAGTGTATGATCTATGTAATTTATTTCAGGCTTATATATGCTGAATGTAGTGATACTAATACTGTTTATGCTAATTATCATGTTATTTTTTTCTGAACATATTTCTTGAGAGTACTTTAAGATCATTTATTTATAATTATACAAGAAAATGCTACGATACAACAAAAATAAGTGACTAGTTCAAGATGCCATAACCACAGTAGAGAAGACCTGATCTAAAACTAGGGTCTGTTAATGCTTATTTGTTTCACATACAATCACACTACCTCAGAGATCATAATGCATTTCCATTATTTAATGGAAGAATGAGAGATGTCTCTGCGGGTTTTTAAAGTAGTTAAAAATGCCTGTGTTCTACTATAAGCCATAAGTTGAAGCCAATACTAAATTCCAGAGAAGAGTCAGAAGAGAGGAAAAATAGTAGAATCTAGCATGTGCCCCATACCAAAGGGGAGGGATTCTTCAAAGCAACCAGAACTCACCCAGAAGTATTAACAATTAGAAGGGACAGCTGCCATGAATAAGAAGGCTAGGAGGATCTTGGCTTGGATTCAATTGGCTGGATAATGGCATCTAGGAGTACTAGACAGAATCAAATCAGGTAGACAAAATTAGAGCACTTGCCTATGTGGCTGTAGTTTTTACATTCCAAGTAGCCTTACACCTAAGCATATGTGGGATAAACAAACAAAAATGATGAAGGAGATAATATGGAAGCCAGAAATCAGAAGTACTCAAGTCAAAGGAATAATAAAGGTCTAATTGTCCTATTTTCAGGCTACCCATCTTTTCTATTGACATGAAGCTCCCCCTTGGTAGTTTATTTCCACGTTGAATCAGTTGACTTTCCTAGAAAATGTATGAATAACTTATAGTTAAATAATTTGTCCAAAAATACATCCACTGGTGGTTTGTAAGCCTTAATATATGCCAGAGATTCGCATAAAACAGTCTCTTCTAAGAAGAATTACACCTGTAGAAATACATTTAACGTCTTTCAAACTGATCTGGAACAGCTGTATGACAGTAACTGTCTGACCTCCTACAGCCTTTAAAATTAAGTATACATGCATTAGAATGGATCCTTGAGAACTTAGTCTCTGCATATTTCACCAACCTAAACTCATCCTCCCTCTTTGGAATTGTTTCCCAAGTAGGCTTCTTTCTTTTCATTAGGTGTCAATCTCTTTTGCTTTGTGTTTCTATATTTGCTGTTTCTCTTGTCTGTGTCTGGTTCTTTCATGCACAATGTCCTCCTTAGCTTCTGGTCTCAACATGGATATAAACTCCTCTGAGACGGTTCCCTTTCTCCTGTTGAAGACTGGATTAGGCAGGAGCATTTCAGTACTCTTTTTTCTCCACTTTTTTTCATTAATTCATTCACTTTGCATCTTGATCTATCATAGCCCCTGCTCCTTCTTATCCCCCCAGTCCCACCCTTACAAATCTCTTCCCCCATTATCCCCTTTCCCTTCTCCTCAGAGAAGGGGAAGTCCCCCTTTTGTACCACCCTGCCCTGGGACATCTAGTCCCAGCAGGACAAGGAACATCATCTCCTACTGAGGCCCAACCAGACATTCCAGTTAGGGGAAGGAGATCCAAAGGCAGGGAAGAGAGTCTGAAATAGCCCCTACTCCAATTGTAAGAGGACCCACAGGGAGACCAAGCTGCACTTCTGCTACAAATGTGTAGGTGGCCTAAGTCCAGTACCTGCATGCTCTTTGGTTGGTGGCTCAGTCTTTCCCCAAGGGTCCAGGTTAGTTGACACTTTAGGTTTTCTTGTGGTGTCCTTGACCACTCTAGCTTGCTCAATTCTATCCTGCATTCTTCCACACGACTTCCTGAGCTCTACCTGATGTTTGGCTGTGTGGGTCTCTGCATTGGTTTCCATATGCTTCTAGATGAAGCCTAAGGAACACTGCTCCATTGTTGATGGGAATGAAAACTCGGTATAACCACTTTTGTAAACCAATTTGGCAGTTTCTTAGAAAACTGGGAATCGTTCTACCCCAAGACCCACCTATACTACTCCTAGGGGTATACGCCAAAGATGCTCCAGAATATCGTAAGGACTCTTGTTCAACTATGTTCATAGCAGCTTTATTCATAACAGCCAGAAACTGGAAACAACCTAGATGTCCCTCAAATGAAGAATGGATAAAAAACATGTGTTACCTTTACACTGTGAAAGGTAACTCATCCATTAAAAATCTACAACACTGAGAAATTTACAAGCAAATGGGTGGAATTAAAAAATGTCCAGAGTGAGGTAATCGAGGCCCAGAAAAACAAACATTGTATATGATCACTTATAAGTGGACATTAGTCATGAAGTACGGCTTAACTATGCTACAATCTATAGACCCAAAGAAACTAATAAGAGGGGACCAAGGGATGATGCTTGAATCTCATTCAAAAGGGGACACAAATAGTCATTGAAGGTGGATGGAGGGAGGCAACTGGAAAGGAGAAGTACTCTTTAGCAGAATGAAAGTTTCACCTTTATTCTATTATGCTGGCTAAAATTAGAAGTGACTATTACCAGATTGTGAGTTCCATAAGAGGCTTGACACCTTTATATAAATCTGACTAATGCAATATGTCGTTATATGTAGAAAATATTTATTAAATTCAATTAATATCAACACTGATTTGGTTTCAGACAATGTTCTGGATTGTAAAGTACCTATGACAATGTATATAATTTCTACAATGGTAAAATCCAGGCATTGTTTAACCTCATTTATTCTTTTTCCCCCCCCATTTCATTCTTTATGTTTCAATTTTTAATGATACTTCTCCTCCTCCTGCTTCCCAGCCTACAGAATTATACCTGTTCAGAGACGTCTCCCCTAGTTGTCTTGCTCTTTCCAGAAATACTACACACTTTGGGGTCAATTTCATGGCCTGCAGAGTTATATCGCATCGAGAAAAGGTCTACGAAGACAGGAAGATGGATGGCTCAGTGTGTAAAAGTTCATGCAATATAACCATGACAACCTGCATTCAATAGTCAAAAACTCACGGTAGAGGGAGAGAATAAACATAATATTATCTTCTGGCTTCCACAAGAGGGTGATGACCTGTGAGAACCTATACTCACACACAAGTATCTCACACATGTGCATGTGTGTACACATGTATACATATACATAATAAAACATAATCTTTTCTAAGCTCCATCTGTGTTCCTTAAATATTAGTAAAATATCCTATATGGACGATGTTTCAAGTTACTGTGTTGTACAGAAATTCTGATCAATCAAGAAATTACTTTGGAGCTTATAATTTCCAGTAATGGTCAAATATAATCAATCTCAGGCATTTTAGTGCCTTAAAGCCAGAGTAATAAATTTGAGATATTAAAATTTCAGTTAGACTTTTTGTTTAGGAATGCATACTGGTAAAGACTGTGGGAAGAATAACTGAGGTAGGTACTTTCCAGAACATAGAACATCACAAAGATCAGCTTCTATGGTAGCACTGAAATCACAGCCTTGGGCCAGGGAAACCATTCAGGAGAACATTCAAGACAGTCACACTGATCTCCTTATGAGGAGTATGGAAGCTCTGCTCACATTAATTCTGCGGTATTGAATAAAGTATATTTCCACTGCAGGGGTCCTTTTTCTTCCATTAGATTCAACAAGTATTCCTATGACATTCATAGTACTGAGTGCTAGTAACACTTGGGTTGCTATTATTGTCCATAAAACAACAAACAGTCACGCTTCTACAATAATTAAAACAACTTTATCAGAAATGATTTTACTTCCCTTCAGTCCTTACTTACCTCCTGAAAAACTGCTTCGCATCAGCACCTCTGGCCCACTTCTGGCTGTATATTTCACTGTGGTCACTTAGTGAAGTTCCTGTTTATGGGTCAGTCCTCAAGCTGCAGAACAGTTTGTGTTTAATATGGAAGAGTGCATCATGCTTATGTCAATGGTGTTGAAGGTTAATAGTGCTTCAGATAATGAGCTTTTTATTAGAAAATACAGCAGCAAACACAGGAACATCTTAAATTAGAGGGCATTTCACAAAATGCAGTTGAGCAGAGAATAAGTGTCTATTTTTGCAGAAAAGCTATGACTTAACTTCTGTCCCTTGTTTCTATGTTTCCAATGGTTATAATACATATGCAAATATTAGAAGCTTTCTGAAGACTGACCTTTATTTAGCATGGTGGTAGTAGGACTCCCTAAAACTGTGGTCAGCTAGCAAACTTCTACAGATGGACTCTCAGAGATTGTATAACAAATGAAGGGAAGTTTATCATATAGGTGAACCTACAGTTTTCTAGTGCTATTCCGACTTATCTTTAATTTAAAAGAATTAATTTCAATGAAGATAGCGTTCATTGTCCCCTAGAGACAGGCACTCTAAGCGTTTAACAGGGAAAATATTGATGATGTATCCCTGGGTTTTTTCAGCAAAATAGGAAAGGTTAGAGAACCTTGTTGAGGTGCTCTACTGCCAAGTTATGTTCCTTACATCACCCACCTGGGTCTTCGTTGCTCAAGTGTCAGCCACCTACTCTTGGTTACTAACTTCCAAGTGTTTTATAACAAAGGATGATTTAGACATAGGCATGGTGTCTCTGTAAAATTGAAACTTCTATCTGATGTCTAATAAGATTATTTTGTTTGTTCTTTAGGAAGAGGTTAATGAAAGAGGGTACTGAGGGATGAAACAAAAGAAGAGTTGGGCAAGATGGATTGCAGAGAATCTGTTGTGTTTTTATTGTGAATGCTTGGAGAAAGATACAGTTAAGTCTGTGGAATGCTCTTCCCACATAATATAGACAAAGCACTAAGAATTAATAGTATGAATAACCGTCTTAACTTTCTCACAACTGTTCTTATGTCAAAGACATTCAGTTTGAAAATATGTCCAGTTGCCAGGAAATCTTGTATGGTTGTTTTACCCAACATGCGAGTAAGGAACCGAATCTCCTGGGGAAAAGATCATAACAGCAATTATTTTCTGGGGGTCCTTTACTTGTATATTATGTGAATCAACTACTACATGAAAGATTTACACTGACTAGAGCCATGTTTCTGTTTTGATGCCCTATCACTAGCACAAGGAAGAGCTCACTCTTTGTTGATTAGATAAACAAATGCAAAAGTCTATATACTATCTTGCACAGGGACATTAAAAACTACTAGCTGAAATATTCTATTTGTTGTTAAAGGGTTATACATATGTAACTTTTTAGACAGACATCTATACAAAAGTGATTTAAATATATATGTGTATTACAAATATTCTCTGTATTAGTGATAACAGAGATAAAAGGAGTCTATAATCATGTTGACGTGGCATACATTGTTTACAAAGGTATAATATTAATGATATGAAAGAGAAGAAAGAGAAAGTAAATTACAATTCCAATGAAAGATCCATCCTCCAGCCTTTTGAGCTGAATAATTAGTGGCTGTGAGGAAATGGAGAATGAATAGCTATCAAAAAAAATCTTCCATATAGCTGAAATTCCAATTAATCAAAATGAGATGCTATTGTTCATGGTAAAATTTAGAGAGTGGTATAGAGACAGAGACAGAGAGAGAGGCAGAGGAAGGGACTGAGAGACATAGAAGTATTAGTGACTTAAATGTGTCTTAATTATGTAGTTTTAAGGCCAGAGCTCTCATGGAAAGATATCCTACATGCTTGCCTAGCCATAGCAGGAGCAGATTTTCCTTGGATAGGAAAATAGGGATTTGTAAGGACTGCTTTACAAGGTGCTAGGAGAAAAGGAAGGACATCGTGGAGTCTGGTTTCTCTAACAGGCCATGTATTGGAGCTGCCTTTATAGCAGTATCTTCTCAGAATCATGATGAAGCTCTGAATTTTTAGTCTTGAAATAAAGAGGATAAAAAGCAAATTATAGAGTTTAAGAAAATGTTTTAGAGAATTTGCCCAAAAATTAAACTGTAACACTTATCTCTCCCCAAAGACAAAAATAGGAGGCAGCAAGATAGGAAGAAACAAGATACAAGTAAAAACATAAACCCTAGAGACAGGAATAAGAGTAGAAAGAGTGATAGTTGAATTCTTCTAAATTTCTTGAATAAAACTATGGGTAATTGGGGTGTATAGGTGTGTGTGTGTGTGTGTGTGTGTGTGTGTGTGTGTGTATACTTGTCTGTTTTAACATATACCATTATCTTGTTTACCAACTGGACTAGCAACTCAGCCTAGGACATCCTCTTCCTTTAAGAGGGAAAGACAGCTGTGCAATTGGCAACATGATATGTTATGCAAATTTTAGGATGAACTTTTGAGTAAGATGATGTATGCATATGCATGTAAATGTTGTGACTGTTTTCTATCTTATATGCTAGCTAACTTAAAGTAGATTTTATTTAGATGATGTCTTAGTTAGGGTCTTTATTACTGTGAAGAGACACCATGAGCAAGATAGACTTATAAGGACAACATTTAATTGGAGCTGGCTGGCAGTTTCAGAGGTTCAGTCCATTATCATCATGGTGGGAAACAAGGCATTCTGTAGGCAGACTTGGTGCTGGAGAAGCCAAGAGTTCTACATCTTGATCTGAAGGCAAACAGAAGGAAACTATCTTCTGAAGGCAGCCAAGAAGAGGCTCTAGATCACAATGGGCAGACTTATATGTATGGTACCTCAAAGCCCCACCTCCACAGGGACACACTTTTTCTTTTCTTTTTTTAAAAATTAATTAATTAATTAATTTTCATATTTTATTTACATTTCAAATGTTTCCACCTTTCCAGATCTCCCCTTTGGAACCTCCCCCCATTCCCTCTGCCTTCCCCCTGCCACTATGGGGATATTCTCCAACCCACCCACCCACCCACTCTCATCTTCCCTCCTTGTCATTCTCCTATACTGGGGAATCTAACACCCTCAGGCCCGAGGGCCTCTCCTCCCCCTGATGGATAACAAGACCCTCCTCTGCTGCATTTGTGGCCAGCACCATGAGTCCCTCCATGTGTATTCTTTGGTTGGTGGATCAGTCTCCAGGAGTATCAGGGGGTCAGGCCAATTGCCACTGTTGCTACCTCTCTGGGGCTGCACACTCCCTCAGCTCCTTCAGTCCTTTCTCCAAGCCCTCCATCTGGGACCTCACACTCAGCCTTACTGTTGCTGCAAAGTGACTCTTGGGTATTTCAAACTTTTGGGCTAATAACCACTTAGCACCTAAAGAAATGTTCAACATCCCTAGTCATCAGGGAAATGCAAATCAAAACAACCCTGAGATTCCACCTCACACCAGTCAGAATGGCTAAGATCAGAAACTCAGGTGACAGCAGATGTTGGTGAAGAGGAACACCACCAACATCTCACCACCAAGAGAGATCTCCACAGAGATGTGGAGAAAGAGGAACACTCCTCCATTGCTGGTGGGAGTGCAAGCTGGTACAACCTCTCTGGAAATCAGTTTGGAGGACCCTCAGAAAATTGAACATAATACTACCTGAGGAGTATTACTACCAGGAGCTATTCCACTCCTGGGCATATACCCAGAAGATGCTCCAACATATAATATGGACACATGCTCCACTATGTTCAGAGCAGCCATATTTATAATAGCCAGAAGCTGGAAACAACCCAGATGTCCTTCCACAGAGGAATGGATACAGAAAATGTGGGACACACTTTTTCTAACAAGGCTGCACCTCCTCCAATAAGGCCTCACCTCCTAATAGTGCCGGTTCCCATGGGCCAAGCATATTCAAACCACCACAGATGAACTACGCATTTTTATCTTTTTCTTTTTCTCCTTTGCCTCCCTGTACCAAATATAACTCCAGATACATTATCTAAGTTATACCATTATGCATTGAGTTCCATCACTATCTTAAATAACTCACTGCGCCTATCAGGATTAATTGCACACTTTTATATTTTTATAATATACAGTAGGAAAATATTACAAAATTATTAAGCAAGGTTCTGACTAATGAGTTCATTTACCATAACATTCTTATGATCAAAATGCCAAAAAGAAATGTTGAAACAAGTTTAAGAATAAAAGAAACAGTAAATTGTACAGCAACTTAGCAATATAGATTATGACAAAATATCAAATAACTGTAAAACAAAAAAGTGAAAGTGAAAAGAAAATAATACGTTTGCCCTTTTATTCCCTGAAGGAATTCTTAACAGTACTCTGATGTGGGTCCTTAGGTATGTAACAAAAATAGTGGCTGACTGGAAATTGTTGTCTGAAGGTTTCTAACATATCTCATCAATGCTCTATTCTGTTACATGTTAAGCATCCTTTGTTATCTATGTGAATCTTCATGTTTTGGTTCTTGGTAACATCTAGATCAATAAACTCTAGTACTTAAGACCTTAATCATAGACAAAGAGTTGTGCCAAAATACTCAGCAATCTTATGTTTCAAACACAAAGCTTGGTAAAAATGAACCCAGGAATGAAGGTAGTTTTGGTTATTGTATTCAGAGATGTCGAAAGAGAAAGGATCAACATTACAATATGCAAAATAGTGGCTGAGGGACAGGAAACAAGAAAAGCCACTTAATGACACTCTAGCTTCAAGTTCATGAAAAAGGGGCTTAATGTATGTAACACATGTGGAGGAAAAAGCATTATCCTTACATAAAATTTATTGCTCACAATTGTTATTATTATGATTATTCTGCATTAACTGTGTATAAGAGCCCGTGAGCCTCTCCGTATTCCTACAAGAACTTCAGTCTGATTTAGTAAATTACTTAACCCATTTGAAAAATTGTAGCTTTCAAAATGTGCATTAGTTCTGGTTAGTGGAGGGGGTGGAGACATACCTATCCTGCATCAGAATGCTGTGTGTTGTTGTGGCACCTAAGAAAGTGAATTCATAACTGATAAACATGCTACACTAAGGAGCCTGGATATCAGTGTTAGTCATAATTTGGGCAGTCAGCAGCAGCTATAAGAAAAGTCAGAGTATCAATTAAGTTAAAAGAAGAAGGGAAAAAAAGATTTGTGTTTCCCCCTTTAGTCCAAAGAGGCAGGGGATGGATGGGAGAGCCGTGTACTACTAACACCAGACAAAGAGAAAATTTTTCCTTCTGGACTGCAGGCCTGTGCACTAAAAAACATGAGACCACATAAAGGAAGTGTGAACATACCGGTAAGCTTTTATTAAGTGAAAAAACCATAACCTTCAAAATGAAATCATTCTTATAACTGGAAGTACTTATGAAGCTACAGAATCTTCCCAAGAGTCATTATTGTATGGCATGAAAGGTAAAAAATCTCAGAACCCAGGTTTTGTTCAAGCCCTGGTTATTTTTTAATAACTGCTTCTGAAATCAAACCATGATCATATTTATTTAACTAAACTGCATAGTTTTTAAGGTTTGATATCTCTGGGACCTATTGTTAATATTGGCAGACTAGCAGTCATACCCCAGTAACAATGTATAGGTTACTGAGAAATTTATTCTTGGCCATCTTCAGCCTGATTTTTCAAAGTCCTGTGTATAGCGATGGGCGTCTAAGCTCTTATCTCAAGTTCTAGAAGTTAACCAATGACATAGCAACAGTCCACAGAGTTGTAAGAGTCTGAAATACCTCTGTGACTAATAACTCAAAGGGAGGTTTCTGATACACGGGACTAAGGGTTTTGTTAGATAGTCTATACTTCTTGAGGGGAGATCATTAGTTAAATGGTGTAACGTTATTTAAATTGTTTATATATATATATATATATATATATATATATATATATATTTATGTACACACACATCTAAGTAAATATAAAATATTTCACTTCCCTATGTCTTTTTCAAATGCCCATAGTGATCTTGGGAAGGAGTGGACTATCCGAGGAGGAGTTTGAACCAGGTGAGGGAGAATGATGTAAATCCCATACTCCTGTATAAATCCCGACAAAATTAAAACTAAGTTAAAACATGCTGAAATTTATCCTTCTTTGACTTTTATTAAGCATTGTTTAGATTTTGTTGAATGCACTTTCTAACATCACCTATAAGCAGACATCAATCTAGGTAAGTTATACAGTATCATTTCCTTGACCAAAGTGTTAGTTTAAGCATGAGCTCTTGACCTAATTCTTGCCAACAATGAAACATAGATAAGACTTCTACAGAAACTAGTAGAAAAAATTGTGTTCCTCTCCATAGTTTAGTAAGAGTGGAGGATGTGGAACTGTGGGATCCCTTTTACTACTGTGTCATGAGAGAGGCTAAGAGCTACCACCTAAGCACCATATAAAGTATGAAGATGTAGCCAGTACATCTGATAGGATACAAAGATGGAGAAAGACTGGCTAGTTTTTCATAATACTCAACTTCTGGGATGAACTTTATTCATGGATTTTAAAGCACTATTTTCAGTTTTGTGGTAATGGTATATGCTTTTAATACCAGTACTCAGGAAGCAGAGGCAGGCTGATCTCTGTAGGTTTTAGGCCAGCCTGATCTACAGGGTGAGTTCCAGAAAAGTCAAGGCTATCCACAGAGAAAACCTGTCTCAAAAATAGGCTCTACTACCCCACAAAGTAAATTATATAAATTAATTTGATTCGTGTTTTTAATCACTCAAAACATATGACTAAAGAGTAACTTAGTTCTGCCTTGATTTTCTTTTTATCTGACAAAAAGAACAAGTTGGGTTTAAGTATCTGTACCTGCCATTGAAAAGTGAACATTAATTTATAGATACATCCTAGGATGGGTTAAAAGTGAGTTTATATAACTCAATGAATACTCAGTATTATAATATTAAAAATCAAACCACAAACATGTTTATAGTATATGAACAATATCGATTTTATAAGCAAATATAATATTCTTTTCTCTGAGTGTGAGGCATGTAAATCAGTTCACATTTAAAAGCTTACTTCTTTCTGGTGGCTGAAATATAGGCATTGGAGGTTAAAGAAGACATCACTAGAAAGCTTGTCCAGTATTATTTTTCAATTTAGAAATGGACATGTCTAGAGGGAAGATGGTTAGCTAACGAATACCACACACTGGCTATATCAGCTTTCTTGTACAATAAAATCTTTTCATAACTAAATGAGTGTTGTAGCAGCCAACAATCTTTGCTGTCTTAACTTGCATGCTGCATTTGAAGCTGGATGGTAGCTTGAGAACATTATAAATGAGATTAAGACATGATTTAAATAATATAATTTATATACTAGGAAACACATATTGGTTATTTTTTGTTTCTAAATTATTCTTTTTGTTTGACTAAAAAGCAAACTACTTCCATTTGATATAATCATACCCCGAGGTTTTGAAATGGGCAAATGACTCAGGATTGATCCACACAGAAGTACAATATTCCCTAAGCCACAGTGACTGGTTGGGAGTGAGCTCATTTTCCAACCGGCTGAATCAAAGAAACTCCTAAGATATTTATGAGGATAATTGGAAATAAGGAACTTGTTTTTCTGGAATTGATAAGTTAGCAGAATGTAATAAGTCTTCTTTAGTATATTTTAAGGATTAGATTCTAACACAAAAATAACTAAACTAAGAGAGGACAGAGATAATCTAAGGATAGAATTTGAATTCTCTGCTCCACTCTTACATATTCCTGAAATGTTCATATTCCTGGCTTGATATAGTCACCTTTCTTTACCCAAGTAGGTTGAAGTATTCACTCCACCATCCAAGAAACCCCGGCAATGTTGCCTTCTATTATTTTCACATTGATAAGTGGCGCTTACAATATGTGATGGCTGGTTTTTATTTCAGCTTGACACAGGCTAGAGTTGTTTTGGAAGAGAGAATCTCAATAGAGAAAATATCTCCACCAGATTGGCCCACTGACAGGTCTGTAATACATATTCTTAGTTAGTGGTTGGTGTAAGAGGGCTCAGCTCGGGCATATACCCAGAAGATGCTCCAACATGTAACAAAGACACATGTTCCACTATGTTCGTAGCAGCCATATTTATAATAGTCAGAAGGTGGAATCAACCCAGATGTCCCTCCACAGAGGAATGGATACAGAAAATGTGGTACCTTTACACAATGGAATACTACTCAGCAATTAAAAACAATGACTTCATGAAATTTGCAGACAAATGGATGGATCTTGAAAATATCATCCTGAGCGAGGTAACGCAGTCACAAAAGAATGAACATGGTATGTACTCACTGTTAAGTGATTATTAGCCCAAGAGTTTGAAATACCCAAGAGTCACTTCGCAGCAACAGTAGTTCTGGGTGTGACATCCCAAATGGAGGACTTGGAGAAAGGACTGAAGGAGCTGAGGGAGTGTGCAGCTCCAGGGAGGTAGCAACAGTGGCAACTGGCCTGACCCCCGATACTTCTGGAGACTGATCCACCAACTAAAGAACACACATGGAGAGACCCATGGTGCTGGCCACAAATGCGGCAGAGGACAGTCTTGTTATCTGTCAGGGGGAGGAGAGGCCCTTGGGCCTGAGGGTGTTAGATCCCCCAGTATAGGAGAATGCCAAGGAGGGAAGACATCAGTAGGTGGATGGGTGGGTGAGGGAATACTCCAATAGAGGCAGGGGAGGGGGGAGGGAATAGGGAGGTTCCAAAGGGGAGATCTCGAAAGGGGAAAACATTTGAAATGTAAATAAAGTAGAAAAAAAAAGTTTTAATAAATTAAAAAAAATCAATTAAAAAAACAAAAAGAAGTGTCACTGAAGAATATTGCTGGAATGACAATTCAGAGTTGGGAATGCCTATATTAAACTTATATTCAAACTAGAAATATATTCTCAGTGTAAGAGACATAGCCATAAAATAGACATTTAATTTCTTTGATACACAATCCAAAAATAATTACAAATGAAGTATATTGATGGTTGGTAATAAATGGATTACACTCATCCTGTAGAAGTTAAATGTCTATTTTATGGTTTTAATAGAATGTTTTAATTTGTATCACAAAACAAATCTCATACAATGTTTATGTTACTAATTTACACAAAGAAATTTTCATTTACCACTGTTCAAAAGTCTGTTACTTCCCCTGCCCCAGACCCCAAAATATGAAAGCTCATCAGGTGTAATAAAAAATACTTTGCTAGCAAAAAAATAAAGAGGGCTCAACTCAATGTGGATGTTGCCACCCCTGCACTGGTGGTTGTGGGTTGTATAAGAAAGCAGGCTGAGCAAGCCATGAGGAGCAAGCCAGTAAGCAGCGATCCTCCATGGTCTCTGCCTCAGCTTCTGCTTTCCAGGTTCCTGCCTTGAGTTTCTGCCCTGACTTCTGTCAGTGATAGAGCATGCTATAAGAGTTATAAACTGAAAAAAAAACCCTTTCTTCCCCAAGTTGCTTTGTCATGGCATTTTATCACAGCAATAGAAATCCTACAACATAGTATATATGAATTTCCACCTGTCTGAAACCTTTACTTAAATTGTTAACATTATCTTGGTCCCTATAGTGGATAGAAGCCATATTTTAGGTTGTGATAAATTCATAACTCAAGAAGCTACCAGTTTCTAAATAAGAATTCAGTGACTGAATCAAATAGATATAAAATCTCCTAGAATTTTACAAGAGTTGGTACCATGTCAATATATGCATTTAAAAGCTGAGGACATGGGAAAAATAGAGAAAACATGCATAAACAGATAATGATAATTATAATGTATTTAATAAAATATATATGTGTATATTCTATTTTATCTTCATGCTTTTGTCTCATAGTTTCATAAAATATAGATTTCCATAGGTGCAATAAATTTCAATAACATGCAATATATTATCTGATGGAATATATATATATATATACATATATATATATTCATATATATTATATGACTTAGCACACGCACTAAAGAAATGGAAGAGATAATTGCAGGATTATTTTCTACACATAGCATATTTTCTTAATGATTTCTTCTACTAGTATGCTTCCTTACCCATTCATCTTTGTAATATAATTGAAATTCCTGTTTATAATCTAATCTAGCCTGAATGTAGTTCTATTTTTTTTACCTAATTGGCCTGATCTTTATATTTGACCAAGGATAAAGAATCTTCGTTATAATTCCTTCAGGATGAGACAAACAATGAAAAGCTGATCATTTTGTGTTGTATGTGGTATAGACTTTAAACATAAACTCTCTGCTATGCCTTCATTCCTCAGTTCTCAATTTGGAGCCCAAACTCTGTGGCCTGGTTTAGTTGTGCATGGAGATAGAGAAGCTATCTGCCACAAGTGTTTATAACAATGGTTAATTTATTAATGGTTAATCTCATTTACTCTTTGTGTACACATCAAGGAACATTTCTCATTATCAATAAATGAACTCAGTGTTTTTGTAAGGATACTGCAATAACATCAATATGAGATCCAATCTTCACTTGGGAGGGCACTTGCCAGGTAATTGTAAATCTGCTTAGCAGATTATATTTGAGATGCAAGAGAGAATGAATAATTCTCATTGCAAATTTAAATAGTCTGAAAACAGGTACCTTAAAATGGGCCATTATTCTCTTCCTGGTCTGTTCTGTAGTTATCTAGAATTAGTGGATAAAATTGGTTCTGAAAAAAAGAAAGAAAGAAAGGAAGGAAGGAAGGAAGGAAGGAAGAAAGAAAGAAAGAAAGAAAGAAAGAAAGAAAGAAAGGAGGTACATGGAAGGATTGGACCATATGGCCAAAACAGGCAGGCATCTTGGTGAACTTGGGTTCACTGGACTAATTCAAGGTTATATTCTACTATGCTAGACAGATAGTGGCTGATGTTTGAGTCAAAGTCTTCCTCTAGCAGAGATATAGGATATGTTCCAGAAGGAGGAGCTAAGAAGGGATACACAATTGCCAACAGAAATGGAACAGTTTATCTAAAGATATTCTTCCAAGGTCAGAACCAGGTTAGAGCAACAACAAAAGAGATAGGCAGCTCAAATACCATGCTGGACAGACTTGGGATTTTTATATTACATTCCATGGGCTTCTGGGCTCATTTGTATAGCATAGGCATTTAGCATGCTCAATTACACATAGTTTCACAGAGTTATACATGATATATTTGTAGCACCTTACGTTTCTACTCTAAGCTGTGGATTATAATGGGCTATGGAAAGAGTTCGGGGAAGAACTGAAGGAGCTGAAGGGGTTTGCAACCCCATAGGAAGACTAACCAGACCTCCCAGATCCCACAGAAACTAAACCATCAACCAAAGAGTACACATGGAGGACCCATGGCTCCAACCGCATATGTAGCAGAGGATGGCCTTGTTAGATTATCAATGGAAGAAGAGGCCCTTGGTCCTGTGAAGGCTTGATGCCCCAGTGTACATGAATCCTAGGGCGGGGAGGTAGGAGTGTGTGGGTAGGTGGGGGAACACCCTTAGAGAGGCAAAGGGGATGGGAAAGAGAGAGGATGGGATGGGGTATTGTGAAGGGGTAAGCGGGAAGGGGGATATCATTTAAAATATAAATGAATAAAATGATTAATAAAAAATGGGTCATGGGTCACCTTTATACACTCAAGTGTACCAGTGGCATTTAGTCAATCTGGACAGCTACATTGTAGCCTTCCTCTTGGTCAACTGGATTTTTGTATGTTAATTTTATGTGGCCGTAAGGACCTTATTCTCTGCCTTTTTCCACCTTCCTCAAAACAAATATCCAATTAAGGCTAAGGAGAATCCCACACTGGTTTAGAAAATACTAAAGTTCTTGCAGTTCTGACAACAACACGCTCATTAACTCTCTTTAATTGTTTTCTAAGTCAGCTCATTAGACCAGCACAGAACCATCTGAAAATAATAAGAAAGTTCAATGTCCATATGATTTTCTCGAAGTTCAACTCTTGGAGAAGTATCACATGTTCTAAAAGAGTTATAGCCATGACCCCATGCTGACAGTGAACTGGCTGGGCACAGACAGAACACAGAGGATAGTTTAAAATCTAAACAAAGTAACAATCGCCTCTCCCTGCTGAGAACTGAGGAACACTAAGAACAGAAACAGAAGTGGCAACCTGAGGGCCAGTGGTTTCCTTCCCAGAAAAGTGCTCCAAAGGTCCCACAGCTAAATCTACATTATCTTGAGACTTTTGTCTCATACTTTCATATATCTTTCTGTGGTCAAATAGTAAATAAATATTCTGCACCAATTTCAGTTTTTGTGTTGTTCCTTTTAGAATTCAGAGGATATAGAATTTTGTTTGTTTGTCTTGAAAGAAGGGTGCTAGGCTTTCCCTTGATTACACAGCATGGTCAAGATCTCTGTCTATTTTCCTCTTCCTCTCCCCATTCTCAAGTATAAAAAACAGAGAAAATGTAGCCGTCCTCAATATCCATGCTGCTCCTTAACTTACAACGTACAGTTTTCTTCCTTTGGACAGAGATTTGTCTTTCTTTACTATTCTACTCTTGCCTACTAGCCTTTTGTTTGCTCCTTCTCACCTGCCGTTCTATTTCTTTAACGAGAATACTTTTTTTTTATGGCAGTGAAGTCATTAAAATTAGGTTGTTTTTATTAAAAATTCCCACTCTGCCAAGGTTACATAAGAAATTAATAATCATCCAAAGCCTTGTATAAACAACTTAGAACTGGAGAAGGATATGAGTAATATTTCCATTGGTTGTCAGCTATATTTTCATTGGTGCAAACTTGATTATTTCCCCCTAGCTGGAGAAGAGGCACAAGCTAGTTGTCAGAGACCCAGTGACAGAGCATCAACAGTTAAGCAACATTTACATGAAATAACTAGTGAGAACCCCTAATGCATTCCTGGCATAGGTAAGGAAACAGCAAGGGTTAACCATTTAAAGCAGCAGCAGCAGCAGCAGCAGCAGCAGCAGCAGCAGCAGCAGCAACAACAACAACAACAACAACAACAACAGTCACGAACCTCAGTACCACCACACAAAGCACAAGCTAAATGAAAAAATGCCTCTGAACATTCAATTTTCTACCACTTACTGTGACTTCCAAATTATGCTTGTTACTCCAAGCAGGTTATGGTAGTGACTAAGTTATCAGTGTCAATCATGTTGAAGCATGTTCTACAATACACTGGTCCTGAGATTCTCCTTTTAAAAACATCAAAGTCAAAGTTGGAAAAAGCTGCAATTTCCTTGGAGATTACCAATGTATAGTTATTACATTAAATACAGAAATCACCTTACTTTGCATTCTTCAAAATCCAGGATTTCTCAAAACAACTTGATAATGGAAAGTCGTTTGAAAGAATTATTACAAGCATTCATTGAGATCAATACTAAGTGTTAGAGAGAACATTCAAAAGAGATACTACTATAAGAAAATAATTTAACTTATCTATCAAAATGTTCATAATGAAGAATAACAAAACAGAAAACAGTACATAATCCAGTAACTAAACTGTAAAAGCTATCAGTGAAGAGACAGGATGGAAGAAGAAATAGGCACAGAATATTTTAAAAAATAGTCTATTCTATCAAAACCAAAAACAATGCAGACATCAAGAGACTGTGTGGAACCCATGCCTAATGAATACATCTATAGCTCCTGCATCAGGGAACGTTGTGAATGGGTGAACAGAAAAAATGAAAGCCAAAATAGCAGGAAGCCTGCTGTAAAAGTCTCTCTTAGAAATGGCTACATAACCAAGATGGTTTGCATTTGCTGTAAAAAGAAGCTTCTTTAATGAAGGGCAATAGCTACACTTATCGATGGGTGTAAAGTTAAGATTTAAAATGAGTATGATCAAATACATTATATATTTCATATGAGGTGTTGTAATCAAAGTCACTATTTTATAGAATAGATATTTGCTAATACAAAAGTGATGATAGCATAGGCAACAATTCTTTTAATCTGTGCTGCATTTATACATATACAGAATAAATATGAGCCAGCAAAAGCTTTATCATATATATA
>JADRCH010007367.1:987045-1036357 GCA_019843965.1 Rhynchomys soricoides
ATATATATATATATATATATATATATATATATATATATATATATATTCCCATTGGGTTAACCAAGTTATAGAAATTCTTCTTTTAGAAATGTGTTATTTTATATTGGGCCTTCAGAGTCTCCCCTTAATGCAAATATTCTCTAGAGTAAATGAACATTAAAGGTATTAGTCACTGGCACTGTGTAGTATAATGTATTAGCTTGTCACCTAAGAAGGCCAGGAGGGACTAGGAAGGATACAGGAAAAGAAACATTACTTACACAGAAAATGTGCCAGGAATCGCATCAGAAGTTTACTGTCTTCCTTCCTTGTGCTCTTCTATTGCACTCTCATTTCATTAATATTACTCATCTGAGCCTCTACATTTGCTTCTGTGAACTAATTGAGTCATTTTTTCTATTTTGTTTCTGATGGTGAAAATGTATTTGGTATCCTATTTTTTTAAAAAATGGAGTAAGAGAGCTATTTTTTATGTTAATAACACTTTTCAGTAATCTCTTCCCTTGAATGATACCATTAAAATATCAGATAATGGCAGGTTCATTCTATACAGACCTTCAAACTACTCAGCTAAAAATTGAAGATATGGTCCTCCAATTTAATGAGATGGTGAGTTTTAGCACAAAAAGGCAATTTGTTTCCCCTGTTAAATATAAAAAAGGAAAAGAAAACACAGCAGCAGCAGCAGCAGCAGCAAACCCCCAAACAAAACAAAACAAAAAAGCAAACTGGTACAGATGTTGTAAAGAAGGTATGAATGAAACAAAAATGAGCATGAAGTACAGCACTATCATCACGTATCCGTTACATCGTCCTTAACATACTCTAGGTAGTAAAACAAAAAAATTAAACCTCCTCCAAAATGAGCTCTTTGAAGAACCCCACCACACTGATTAGAATGTCCAGTACTATTTGAATAAATTCATTTACTACTCTACCTATTGTCTGGTCATAGACTAAACAACATTGTGGAGATTTAAAAGCTTGAGCTATCTTCCCAGATCGAACAGATTACTTTTACTGCCAGAGTCTCTGTATCAACCCCCTTCCTACTCCTAATTTTGTGAGCCACATTTTATTGACATTTGATAAGATCGTTTTTGCACACAGTCAGGTCTTAATGATAACTGGTTTTCAACCTCTACTACATTTGGAATCAGCAAGTTTTCCTAAATCCTCTTTCCCTTTGGTTCATTTACTGTTATATAATGGTCAATACGCCCTTGTTCAAAAATGTTTTTATTTTCTTGTTGTGAAAAGAAATATGGTCTATATACAAAAAAAAAAAAAAACATTAAAGGATTCATAAAACCTTTCTCCCAAACATCCTCCTAGAAGGATTTCTACAATAAATAAATAGTACTTCTATGCCTTAGAGTTTCAATAATTTCCTCAATTCTAACACAATTCATTTATGTTTTCTGGGTTAGTTTATATACCACATAACAATTCTGAGTCCACTCAATGATTTAGTTCATGGCATGGTCTTCATAAACACTCATTGGATTCATAAAGCAATTCAGTAAAAATTTTCAATAAACAGATAATATGACATCTGTAAATTAGTAAGCATATATCTGCTTTCATTCATGTTAACACCCTTATTTATGTGCATTTATATATTCTTTCAAGGGCTAAGATTGTATTTCACAGAAAGCAAAGAGAAGTCATCTGGATAACACAGGTAAAAATACATTATCTTAAATGTTTGGCACTTCCAGACAAGAACAGATAGATTTCTGTCAAAATTATTCAGACCACTGTAACTACTTAACACTTTTGAGATTATATGTGTGATTTTGTTTTATTTCCTACTACAAACATGCCCAGCCTATTGGCTTGATCTACTGTTTTTGCCATGTTATCATTCCCCTAAACTCTAGATCAGAGGTAAGACAACCCTCAGCCACAGGGCAAATCATTTCCTCTATCTGCATTTATGAATAAAGTATTGTTGGCACATAGCCATGCTCATTTGTTTGCACATTGACTAATGCTCCTCTGGGGCTATAGTAGGAAAGCTGAAGAGCTACAGCAGAGACATTGTTTCCTACATAGTCTAAAGTATTTATTATTTGTCCTTGTGCATGCACACATACGAAATATCTTTGTCACTGCCTTGTCACTTCTTCACTGATTCTTTACGTCACTGCTACATTCGCTTTTCTGAGATGCCAGTTTCATCATGTCATGTTTCTGTACAAAATTCTTAAATACACAATTAGTATGTAGCCAGTACATACTA
The DNA here is from genome assembly GCA_019843965.1 of Rhynchomys soricoides. Classification (NCBI taxonomy): domain Eukaryota; kingdom Metazoa; phylum Chordata; class Mammalia; order Rodentia; family Muridae; genus Rhynchomys; species Rhynchomys soricoides. The sequence continues at coordinate 989,291 of JADRCH010007367.1, forward strand.
TTTTGGATTTATTCTTCACATTGTTAGTGCCCAGAATGCAGTGTCTTTTAAAAAATGTTTGAGTTCCATCTTCGCTTCAATGGCTCTTGTTTTATAAAATAAAAGCAAACCCCTTAGTCTAGTATGGGAGGCATTTTCTGATCCAGGTTTTTAACTTCCATTTAAGAATCATTATTTTTTCTGTATTAATGACAAATCTATAATCATTTGCCTAATTTGGAACCCTCTGAACCTTCTTTACTTTCTTGAATGTGAATTTTTTTCTTCTGAACTGGGACAGTCTCTCCTTTTAGTTGCTGCCCAAATGTAATTATCAATACTGCCCCATTTCAGTCCCCAAACTTTTCTCAATTAAACAAGCAAAATATATAGTTGTCTTAGCTATGAATTATATTTGACCTTCATGAACTACTTGATACTGTCTTGAACCAAGTAAGCTTTTGACAGATGAAACCCAAAAAGTGCTTTCATTCTCTCCTGGTTCATTTGACTGTACACTTGACACAGCCTAGAGTCACCTGAGAAAAGATTCTAAATTGAAGGGTGGCTCAGAGAAGTTTGGCCTCTCGATATGTCTGTGTGGGATTTTCTTTATTAGTAATTAAAGTATAAAGGCCCAGTCCATTATAGACAGCAGTATCCCTCAGCAGGAAGCGCTAGGACAGATAAGAACGCAAGAGAAGCATGGGTGTGTGAGCAAGCCAGCAAGCAACATTCCTCCATGTTTTCTCCTTCAGGTTCCTGCCTTGTTCTGCCTTAAGTTTTCTCATCAATGGGCTGTGACCTACAAGTGTATGCCAAATAATTCCTTTCCTCCCCAGTGTCGATTTCATCATAATGTGTTTATCACATCAACAAGAATCAAATTAGAATACCCCTTTTCAAGCTTTTGGTATCTACTTTCTTTGCAACTACAGGATCTTTCTAGTGAATCTTGGATAACCTGGTACTGTGTAGAATATGTTGGCATCAAGTTAATGGAAAATTTCATATTTAACCCCATAAGTACTGGGATTACCGAAAGGGACCTCCATATCTAGCTTTTTCTTAATATCTAAAACACTAATGATACCTATAAGATTGAGTCTTAGACCAGGGAGGCAGATTATTATTTTTATAATAATGACATTCAATTAGAACATAAAGTATCTTCAGATAAGAGACATATCATAAATTTATGCCTATTTGTCACCTAGATATTCTTTTACATATGTAAACTGAGTTATATGTCTTTATTTATTAATCAACTTGTACGCAACTATATGCAGTCCTGATATACGTAGTAAATGTATCTTAGAAGGGTTTATATTTATAATCTAAAGTGACAACAGCTTAGGCAAGTGTTAATTCCTTCCTGTCATGAGTGAGAAATCTTTAATTTTCAAATGATTTTTGATAAGCATCTATTCAGCTTTTGTGGCTTGACCATTTTCATTCTCAGAGTGGAATAGTAGAAAGATTGTATTACCACAGGAATCACCAAATTATGGTCCCATCACTACCTCGTAAATTCTCCCAGGCATTAATTTTTTGTCAGTCAGAGAAAGAAATTAAGACTAGATTACTTACAAGTACTAAAAGCTACAATATTGAAATAATTAGTTAACATAACCAACAGTTGACCTTCAGAACACAGTTTTCAGTAAGTAATATATTTCATAGACTTATCTGAATCCACCTGTAATTAATTTATCAACCTAAAATTGATTTCCCCAACCACGTTGTGTGTAATTACTCCAAACGTTGTGTCTGAGACAGAGAAAATTTATTTAGAGAGTGTGAGACTGCATAATAAATACATCTGTTCTATAATGAACTTATCTGGTTAATGGGATTTGGGGAGGGGGAGTTCTGAGAACACAGTAAATTTTCTTTTCCTCTTATCTCTCATTTACAAGCTCCTTGTTTTTTCTTATCTAAATGAGTACCTGTGCGCATGCATATCTAGATTCAAACATGGCCTTACACAGAACTCTTTTCTTCCCTTGTACACTGTAGTTGTATAAAGCCTTCAAAAAGAACAGATACAGAGACCCACAGCCAAACATGAAGGAATCCTCTGGAAGAGGGGGAGGAAGGAGGAGCCAGAGTAGGTCAAGGAAAACACACACACACACACAAACCACAGAATCAACTAACCTGGGTTCATAGGTGCTCATAGAGACTGAATTAACAATCAGGGAGGCTATGTAAGTCTGACCTAGGACTTGTGCATATATGTTATGGTTGTGTAGCTTGGTCTTCTTGTGGGACTTTTTTTTTTTTTTTGGTATTTACTCTATTTACATTTCAAATGTTTTCCCCTTTCCAGGTCTCCCCTTCGGAAACCCCCTATCCCATCACCTCTCTCCCTGCCTCTAGGATGGTGTTCCCCCACCCACCCACTCTCATCTTCCATCCTTGGCATTCCCCTATACTGGGGCATCTAACACTCTCAGGCCCAAGGGCCCCTCCTCCCACTGATGTCCAACAAGGCCCTCCTTAGCCACATATGTGGCCAGCACCATGGGTCCCTCCATGTGTATTCTAACGGAGGGAACAGAGGCTATCTCTGACTCTTTTGCTTGTTTGGGGGACCCTTTTCCTCTTATTGGTATACCTCCTCCAGCCTTAATATGAGGAGTATACCTAGACTTATTGCAACTTGATATGCCATTTTTGGTTGATATTCCTGGGAGGCCTGCCCTTTTCTGAATGGAAAAAGAGGGGTGGATTGGGAGAGGGGTTGAAGGAATGGCTGAGAGAGGAGAGAAAGGAAATTGTGGTCACGATAAATATTTTCTTTTTAACGAAAATTGTAAATGGCTAAAATCTTGTCATTTTGGATGGTTCAGTTCAAAATATACTTTCGTTTCATTTACATTTATAATGCCTAGACTTGCCTTAACCTCGTCATCATCCTGCCTCTTTTGTTTGTGAATGAAGGTATTGATGTGTGTGCTACTATGCCTAGCTGGGTTGCCAAGTCACTGGGACTCATAAAAGTCCAAGAAGAAACTGAAGAAATGACCCAAACCTTTCCTACATAAGGCAGGGAAAGGAAAAAGAAAACATAGAAAATGTGTTCAAATACTTCAACAGGAATCTGGCAAGCTGCCTAATTCCTAGTCCTACAGAGATGGAGTATATTACTTTCACCACTGAATAACTGACGCATGAGGTAAGTCACCTACCAGAACCCCAAACAGCTGAAGGCCGAAAGTGGCATTTTCATCACCAAATACCTAGCACCTAGTAGGAAAAAGAGAATGCAGAGTACTGAGCACGTAATCAGTGAAGTCTCCCTCCTGGAGGGATCAACAGAGGAATGAATAATGAAAATGTGATACATGAACAAAATTGATGATTATTCTGTTGTAAAGATATTACAAAATTCACAGGACAGTAGATAGAGCTAGGAAAAAAAACTCACTCTGAATAAGATAAACCGGACATAGAAGACACACTCTCAAATGCAGATGCTAGATTTGAAGCTTTCAATGTGATTGTGATATGATGTGTGTGTGTGTGTGTGTGTGTGTGTGTGTGTGTGTGTGTGTTTTAGAGTATCCATAGAAGGCAGGGAGCAAGTATGAAGCAGTGGAGGGACATTGCAAGGGAAGGGGTACATAATGACAGTGTATAGGAAAAAGGGGAACAGTGGAACAGAAAACACTAGGTAGAATAAGGGATAAAAGAGCAAGGTAGAGGAGAGTGGACAGTAAGTGGGAATACTAATAGTCCATACTTCTGAAAATGCCATATGCAAACTGAATACGGTAATATTTACATATACATATATAAAAGGAGTTTAGACTTCACAGTTGGGGAGCTCGCAGGCCTCAAGCTGAACTTATAACTATTATTCTGTTACATAAATAAAACATCAAACTGCCCTCTAAATTTGTAGGTCTCTACCCACAGATTAGTGCAGCTATCCCTCCATCTGCCTTCATGTCATATAGATAGATAAAATTAGTCTAAGATCTGTATGTGAGAAAAATATATAATATACCTTTATTCACTCTCATTATTCTGTTACTCTTTTCCTCTCACTTTAAATCTCTTCATAATTGTACATAATCCAATTCTAGCTTAACAACATATATATGCATATATATGTTTTCATCTAGATTCTGCATATGAATACCTGTGATGCTTCATTTTCTCTGGCTTATTTCGCTTAACATAATGTTCATCAGTGCCATATATTTTCCTTCAAACAATATAATTTCATTCTTCTTTATGATTGATCAAAATTCTATTGTGTGACTATAATAAATTTCTTTTTCTTTTCATCTGTTTATGGACAGAAGTTTCCATATATTGGCTATTTAATATGTAGGTAACTCTGTTGTATGTTGACTTAGATTCCTTTGGTATATAATCAGAAGGGTTATAGTTAGATTATATGTTAGCTTTACTTTTAGTTTTTTGAGTAATATCCATTCTTACTTCCTGGTAGCTGATTTGTCTAAATTCCCACAAGCAGCATATACATTTCTGCTTGTTATCAAATAATATCAAGAAACATGAAAAGACACTTTATAGTTAGTAAAATATTTTCAAGACATAATACTGATGAGATTCTGTTAATCAGATTACATGGTAATATGGTGAAACTCAACAATAGTACAAATATCAAACTGGAAAATAAACGAAGAATTTGAAATATATATTTGTTCAAGGAATATACAGAAGTAGCCAAGAATGATATAAAAATATGTCAATATCACAATATACCATAGTATAAATGCAAAACAAGCATGATGAGATATTAAATAATATATCCTTCTGTGCCTATTAGAAGGACTGACAATGAGAGCAACTGGCAGTGTGTACTTATATATTTTGGGATATATGTGATATGTATGTGTGTGTGTCCGTGTGTGTGGTGTGTGTATAGATATATACTATGATTAAGGAAAAACAGGTTATAAATGTGAAAGAGGAAGTAGGGATATATGGGAGGATTTGGAGTAAAGAAAGTGAAAAAAGAAGTGATGTAATTATAATCTTAAAAAATAAAGTTTTCAAAATTGAAGTATGGATTTTTGGTATTTTTCTTTATTTTTTTCAAGAAATATATTTGGAAATGTTTTTCTCTGCCCCAAATTATCCCTTCACATAGATTTCCCAAAGTTAATAGTAAACTATAGCATGGGTCATAATTACATTAAAGAAAACAATGGAGTCTTCATGTACTACTGGTGGCTGAATTTGTATGATAAACTCAGATGTTTTAAAACCATTCTTACAGCTTTCTTGATATTAATGTGGAGTTACCACATGACTCAGTATTCCAATTCTTAGCTCTATCCAAGAAAATTAAGAACCATATGTTCATTTAAAAAACCTTGTAAACAAGGATTATAGCAGAACTGTTCATGATAGCCTCAAATTAGAAATACAATATTGATCACTAAATTGATGGTGAAAAAAGCCGTGTCATAGCATATCATTAAAATTGTTCCTGTCTAAGAGAACTGCAGGGACCAAAATGGAGAAGAGCCTGAGGGTAAGGAGGTCCAGTGACAGGCCCAAAGTGGGATCTAGCTCAACGGGGTGCCCCAAGACCTGACACTATTACTGACGCTATGGTGTGCTTATAGACAGGAGCCTAGCATGACTGTCCTCTGAGAGGCCCAACAAGCAGCTGAAAGAGTTAGATGCAGACGCTTACGTACAACCAATGGACAGAAGACAGGGACCCCTGTGGTTGAATTAGGAAAAGGCTGCAAGAAGCTGAGGAGGAGGGTGACCTCATAAGAAGATCAGCAGTCTCAACTAACCTGAACCCATGAGATCTCTCAGACACTGAACCACCAGCCAGGCAGCATACACCAGCTGATGATATGAAGCCCCTGACATACATACAGCAGAGGACTGCCAGGTCTGGCGTCAGTGAGAGAAGTACCAAACCCTTGAAAGACTTGAGGCCTCAGGGAATGGAGAAGTCTGGTGGAGAGGGAGTGGGGGTACGGAAGCATCCTCGTGGAAAAGGGAGAGGAGGTATGGGATGAGGAACAGTCAGAGGGTGAACTGGGAGGGGGATAACAACCGGACTGTAAAAAATGATTAAAGAATAATAATTTAAAAATCAAAAAGAAACATATTACTTATATATGTTAAAATATTGATGGCTCTTTCAGACATTATAATTGGTGATAAGATACAAAAATCCATCTATTATAAGGTTCTATGATAATCAAATTCATCGACATAGAAAGTAAATTAATAGTTGATATCATATAGATTACTAGCACCTAGGAAATCAGTCAAAATGGATTTTGTGAAGTGAAAATGACATGCTGATGCATGAACTATAATTATGTAAAATGATAATCAACCTCTTTAAGAAATATAATCTAGAGAGCATAAGATAATGAAACAAAGAAGTAGATAGAGTAAAGTAATATACAAAACAGTAAATACAAAAGATTCACTAGCAGTAGGGAAGGGCAAGTTAAAATAGAAATGTAGGGGTAATTTAAATCCTTCTAATTGGCAACGTTCAAATTCAAGTAGCAACCAGATATTGCTGATGGAAATTTACAGCTCTTTTGCAAAGCAATCTACAAACACCTATTGAAATAAAACATTAATCTATTCAAGTCAGCAACTCCATTTCTTACAGCTAATGCCATAGTGATTAAAAACCACATGCACAAACATGTCTACTTCAGCATTCTTTATGGTGATCAAAATAAAAGCAAAAGCCTGAAATAAACTAGAGAGGACTCTCTATTGAGAAAAGGCTGCATACATTACCATATATTCACTTAATAGAATTTTATCTAACAATTAGCAGTTATATACCACTCTTATCCAAGATGAATAGAGATGTTTCACAACGGTATTTCTGGTTTAAAAAAGCAAGATAAAAAATTACATAATAATAGATTCATGTTAAAAATGAAGAAAAATGCTCCAGTGCCTACCTGAATATTTACATAAGCTTAAGAAAATATGAAGTATTAACAGTGAACATGATTTATTGTGAGCTATCTGATAGGAGAAAAAGAGGAGTACAAAGCAAAAATAAATGAAAATGAAAAAGAAACATATGCAGATTATATTCATGTCTATATTAAATTCAATATTCATCTATATATGATACTTGAGATAACATTAATATTTTACAAAATTACAATAGGGATGGAGTGAGAATGCTTATCTAGATGTGCTTTTTGTAAGTTGGAGAAATCATATAAATAATAAACATACTTATTATATAAGATTAGAGTGTTATAGTAGCAGGAAATCAAAATATATATGTAACAATTATAAGATAGTTCTATCAATATAAAATTGAAAACACGTTAGCCAGGCAGTGATGGCGCACGCCTTTAATCCCAGCACTTGGGAGGCAGAGGCAGGAGGATTTCTGAGTTTGAGGCCAGCCTGGTCTACAGAGTGAGTTCCAGGACAGCCAGGACTATACAGAGAAACCCTGTCTCAAAAAACCAAAAAAAAAAAAAAAAAAAAAAAGAAAAGAAAAGAAAAGAAAAGACCCTGACTTCAGGCAACCATTAATTGAAATATCTCAGGAGACAGCTATATCAGTCTCCTGAGAGGCTCTGCCAGAGTCTGACAAATACAGAGGTGGATGTTTGCATCCAACCATTGGACTGAGCACGGGGTCCCCAATGGAGGAGTTAGAGAAAGGACTAAAGGAGCGGAAGGAGTTTGCAACCTCATAGGAAGAACAATAATACCAATCAATCAGACCCCCCAGAGCTCCCAGGGACTAGACCACCAACCAAAGAGTACACATGGAGGTTCCCATGGCTCCAGCCGAATATGTAGCAGAGGATGGCCTTGTAGGACATCAATGGGAGGAGAGGCCCTTGGTCCTGTGAAGGCTGGATTTCCCAGTGAAAGGGAATTCGAGGGCGTAGAGGTGGGAGTGGGTGGGTGGGTGGGTAGGTAGGGGAAACACCCTCATAGAAGCAGGGGGAGGGGGGATGAGAAAGGGGTTTTCGCGGGGGGGGGGGGGGGGAGAAACTGGGAAAGGAGATAACATTTGAAATGTAAATAAAGAAATATCCAATTAAAAATATTTTCATTAAAAAAATATCTATTTTTCTTTAGTATATTTAACTCTGAAACTGTGTGGGAATTAATAATTGTGATGGGGTTATAGAGACAATAAGAAAGTTCATATAGGGCTTATCTAATGAATTTAAAACTTATGTAGTTATTACAAATGTGACAAACCTTAGGTGTAAAAAACTGTACTATTAACATAAGGGCTACAAATTTCTTACTTTTTTCTTGACATAATATTTTTATTAATTATTTGCGAATTTCATACAATGCACCCTGATCACACTCTCCATTACTCCCAGGTCCACCCTTTCACCTGTATGCCTGTCCCCATTAAACAAAAAGGAAAAAAAATACCAAGTCCAATTTGTATTGCCCATACACTCACTGGAGCATGGTCGAACTCCCAGTGGCCAGCCCCTTAAAGACAACTGAGTTCTTCTCTACCCCCAATACCCCCACACCAGAAAAAAAAGAAAAGAAACAGTCCAAATAGCTATTGAAGAGAGTTCTAAGAAACTGTGATAAAGATGACACAGTGTAGCTCCTCACTTTTTTTTCTTTCATACTTTATTTACTTTTCAAATGTTTCCCCCTTTCCAGATCTCCCCTTTGGAACCCCTCTATCCCCTCCCCCCTCCCCCTGCCTCTATGGGGGTTTTCCCCCACCCACCCACTCCCATCTTCCCTCCTTGGTATTGTCCTATACTGGGGCATCTAACACCCTCCGGCCCAAGAGCCTCTCCTCCCCCTGATGGCTAACAAGACCGTCCTCTGCCACATATGTGGCCAGAACCATGGGTCCCCCCATGTGTATTCTTTGGTTGGTGGTCCCGTCTCTGGGAGTATTGCTCCTCACTTTTTAATATTTTAATTTTAAATGAGCTTAGAAATCAACAGGTTTCCCTGCATCATCTTCATACATACTTTGGATTGATTACTTTTCTTCTTTTACTCCCTATTCCTATCTCCTTGGAAAGGATTTGTAGTTTTATAGGCTCTTTTATTTCAAATTGTTCAACAATCTTCCAAAGTACTGCCTATGACCATAAAAATTAAGTGGTAGAAGATATTTATAATCTACATTGAGAGAAAACACATAGTTGGATGGCATAATCAGCGCTAAATTAATGATATGCTTTCTGACCACAGAGTATTTAATTTATTAAAAACAGGTTTGAAATGTTCAATTTCTTAAGTTTATAAGGGGAATGGAGAGGTGTGAGATTTACATACAAAATATCTGAGTCTGATTTCAACTCTATAAGTTACAGTCCATTAACTGATGAAAGCTGGGGCAGGAACTCAAGGTAGAAGCCTGGAGACAGGAAATGAACTGGAGATCAGGGAAGAATGATGCTTTCTGACTTGCTCTCATGACTTAGTCAACCTTCTCTCTTTCATGATCTAGGCCCACCTGTCCATATGATACTACCCACAAAAAGGTGGGCTCTTGCATATCCATCATTAATCAAGAAAATATGTCCACAGACATGTCTATAGTCTCATCTGATGGAGGCAATTCTCAATTGAGGTTCCTTCTTCCCAGGTGTGCCACGTTGACAATCAAGATTAGCCTTTGTACTTCTTATCATTGGTTCTGAATATAGGAAGCCATCTAGATTAGAAAACTTTATTCTCAGAGGACATACTTCAAGGCCAGTACCAGCTTATATATATGTATATGTATGTATTCACACATATACGTACATACAGCAAGAAACAACTGATTGATTTTTACCACCTTGGACATTGATTTTAACATCATGAACATTGGAAAGGTTGATAGGACCATACTCTTTACCAATGAACTCTTCTATTGGCTATTGATCTTTTCTAGAAGTGGGAGTACGACTGTCTTTAGTTGGATATCAATGGATGAGCCCACTCGGGTTCCAAAGGGCTGTTCCAGAGCCATGGCCAAACAAACGGCACTGACTAAGCTCAGCAAGTCACAAAATGAATATATATGAATTTGAAAACAGATTTGTTGTGGCATGAGAGGAGGTGATCAGGAGAATAAGGGTGTGGAAGGCGAGACAGTTCAATATGCACTAAGTACTCATATTTAAAGATTAATTCTGTAGAATTGTGCATTTAAAATGTTTGTGCTTCATTTTATATAGATCATACCTCAGTACTTTGTTAAGTGTAAAAAGCATAACAAAGGCTTGCTGCTTGAATTTTTCTATTACCATGAAGAGAACCTTCATACATGTGAAAAAAGGATATAACTACTCTGGTTTATTCATAAGCCTTGTCTATGCTATTGAAATTCAGAATGGCATTTTCACTGCAAGGGAAATAAAACCTCAATTTGAAATCTCTTTTCCAACATCCACTCTGGCATCAGCTGTTAGAAAGTTACACCATGACCAAGATAACTTATAAAAGAAAGCTTTTTTTTTTTTTTTTTTCGAGATTACACTTTCAGGGGTTGAATCATTGACCATCATAGCAGGGAATATAGAAGCAAGCAGTTAATGTACTAGAGACAGACTTGAGATCTTACATCTCAGTTTAGAAGCATGATGCAAAGATTAAGTGGCAATGGTGTGAACTTTGAAAACCTCAAAGCCCAGCCCAGACACTCTTTTCCTTGAACAAGGTCACACCTCTTAATTCTTCCTAAGCAGTTCCACTGGCTGATGACCAAGTTCCAAGCCTATGGAGGCCATTTGCATCCAAACCACCACAGTTAGTTTTACTCTATAGATCTGACCTTGAAAGAAGCAAAACAACTTTGGGGCATATTTTTCTATTACCTTTTCCTTTCATCTTTAGCTCTTGGGGGTTGATTATAGATATGTTAAGCTCACACAGTTCCCTATTTAAAGGTTGTTGTGAAATCTGGCTGTCAGTAATCAATAAATCAGGGCTTAAACGTTTCTAGAAAAAAAGGCTCTTTTATAAATGTTAGAATCCAAGATTTTAATAAAGAGTAATTAAGGCAATGGTTTCTGAATCAGAGGGGAGTTGAGGTCTTATCAGCTATAATAATCCCACAAATAATTTAAGGCTATTCTTTAGAGATGCAGGTAAACCACATGGAGCCTAAGTAAATCCTGGAGTGCAGACACTGCAGAGAGTGAAGACTCCTAATAAAAGCTATTTGATATTATTATTACTAGTAACAGTAGAACTTAAGCTAACCATTGTAAAAGATTTATTTATTTGTGTGTGTGATTGTATGATATATGTGTACAACGTTGCTTGAAGGTGCCATAGGAAGGCATCAGATTCCCTAGAAATGAAGTTACAGGTAGTCATTAGACTCCCCAGTATGGGTGCTCAGAGCCAAAATCAGTTCCTCTGGAAGGACAGCAAATATTTTTAACTATTGAGCAATCTTCCCAGCTCATACATGTAATTTTTCACTCATCATAATGATGATGAAGGCCAGTCCTAGTAGCACAGGCGTATAATCGTCAAGACATAGAAGTAGGAGAATCATTGCAAGATTGAGGCAATTGTGGTATCCATCAAGAGTTGTAGGCGAGCAAAGGCTACATTGCAAGATCTTTCAAAAGGTAAAATAAAATAAAGGTACACCTAATTTGTACATAGGTAATATCCTTCACCTGCAAAAATCAATTCACTTAACAAACATTGATAACATAGTATGTTATTAATATTTTGGAATCCATAAACATAATTGGAACATTCTACAAATCTGATAGTTGTAAGTACAATGTAGAAGTTAAAGGGATAGTGGATAAGAAGCAAACATATCTTTATATTGAGGCATATGGTCACAAAAGGTCATACCGATAAAGTGACACTTGCCTTGGAGATAGAAACATTCCAGATAAACATAAAAGCAAGTTACAAGCTTTTGGGGTTTAGGATTGGGAGCAACTTATAAGTTCTACATATAGCAGAAAGCAACTCCAGAGCTAGAGGGAAACCAAAGCACAAGTTAAGACAGATTTTACAAATGAGGGCTGTTTTTAGAGGTTTGGGTGGTAATGTTTGGCTTGATATATGCAACTTATGTAATAATTATTTCCAAAAGAAATGTTTTTTGTAATTGCCATTGGCACCACTGGACAGCTGAGGCAGATGCAGGCGCTACTGACCTCTATATGCTTCCTATTCTGTAGGTGAATCACCATGTTCCAATATAGTTAGAAATTATTTAACACTGATAGAAAGAAGAATGAATCACCCAGAAGATTGTGAGCTTTGAAAATACACAAACCTCTGAGTACTAAACCTACCACATACTCCCTGTAAGACATTTTAACTTCTACATCTCAGTATCTGCCTCTATAAGGTAGTTATCAAAGTGGTTTCCTCATAGAGCTGAAATAATCTTAGATAGGTGATACAAAATATTGAGCATCATGTCTGATACATGCGTGATAGATAGACGTTCCTCCTTACTCTTAGCACATGCCTTGCCTGATACTTGAAAATAGACACGTATTTACCTGGAACCATTATATTTGTTTTGTATGAAGAGCCCTCAAGGATGAGGGAACAGTAAGTAGCTAACACTAAAGCATTCAAGGAATGAGGAAAGCAATCTCAGTTAGGAGAAAGTAATTTTTCTTTAACACACATTCATTTGACAACAAGAACATCAACATGAAAGGGAAACCTTTTTGCATGTATTGATGATATGATTATGCTCAGGGTCTCACACACACTAAGGAATTCCTGTACCATGGAGCTTCATACCCAGCTTTAATCACCTGATCTCAATAAGCAACTGTTTCATTGTAAGGGCTAAGTAGAAGGGAAAGAATAAGTTTTAGTCCCATGTTGCTCAGCAATAGAATCAGGGAAGTCATTGGTAAGTCATTATGTCCTTGGGAATGTTCACAAATTCTTTGGCCATGCTACATCTATTAAGTTTGAATTACATGAATTTGCTGATATTTTATTGCTTTCTAGAAGCAAAAACGACAATTTCATTTGCTCTCTCCAACGACACCATTGCTCAAATTGTAAATTGTTAAAGAGTTTTATTTGGGATGTTCTTGTTGCTCATTTCCCTCTTGTATGGAAGGAATTAGAGAAAGCTTCGAAATTACTTGTCCCCTCCTTCACAGAAAAAGGGCGTAAGTAGCTTTGATTTGGAAAAAAATCAGTACTATGTGATTGTCAGACTATAATGTCATATTATTAGTCTCTTCTGCATTTCATATTTATGGTGTCATGTGGCTAAGTGTAAGCTTGTCTTTTAATCTTCTCCTTGTTCTGATTGGAACCAGGAAATTTTGATAGGCCTGTAATTTAGGCAAAATGCTGTTCAGAGACTAAAGAACAGCAGGGAAAAATTGGCATCATTCTGATCACATACTAGAGGAAAAGTGTCAAAAGGCAGTTTACTTTTGTCTGCTTGGGAAAAAAGTGGGGAAGGGCATGTTGACTGTTGATGAAAAGTGAATTGCTACATCTAAAAAGGATCTGCATGCTATTTGGTTGTTAAAGTAGAAGCTGACACGGATGACGAAATACATCTTTAGATCATAGAAAGTGGAAGTTTCTTCCAGAGTCCTTAGAAAAAAATCTAATCTAATAGTGGTTTATAGATGACAAAATAGAAGTGCTAATATCACACAACTAATAACTACATATTCTCAAAATGTTACATGTCTAACCTTGAGTGCAGACTGAGCTCTATGAGGGAAGCCAAATACAATGAGGGAGGCTAAACACGCTAGAGTCATTTTTGCAGTACCGGCAATGGAACTCAGGGCCTCCTGTATGTGTGGTAAGCACTCTACCAATGAGATGCAGCTCCAGTCCTTCATTCTTGGGCCTTGATAGATCAATTTTATTATTTTAACTAGTTAGTTAAAATAAGCATAAGCCAGCTGGGTGTGGTGGTGCATGCCTTTAATTCCTGTACTCAGGGGGCAGAGATAGGTGGATCTGTGTGAATAAGAGGCCAGCTTAATCTACAAAGAGAAATCCAGGACAGCTAGTGCTACACAAAGAAACCCTTTCCCAATAAATAAATAAATAAATAAATAAATAAATAAATAAATTGAAATAAAATAAGCATGAATCATTCACCACCAGGGAGTGGAAACTTGAAATACGTTTACAAACAACCGTTGACATGGAAAAAATTAGAAGTTGGATAATGCCAAGGATTGAAAGCAATGAAAAAATAGGGACAAATAAACATTGTATAGTGGATGGGGATAAAATCTTGTATAGCTATTCCAGAGAGCAACCTGGCGTGACATAATTTCATAAGGAAAACATATATCTTATGGCCGAGAAAATATCTTCCCCATGTATATTCCGAAGAGATACACACTTGCTTCCATATGTAGTATATATAAATTAACTCCCTACATCTCTGCCTGGGGTTGGTGACTATCTAGATGTCTCATCCTCAAAAAGAGGAGTGAGTAAAATTCAGTGGATATGCAATCTAGTATTTCACAGTAGGATGAAGTTCTTGTATATACAGTATTAGGAAGAAAAAAAACCTAAAACAAAAATGTACTAAATACCATTCCCATACATTAAAAATATACAGGCATATAAAACAAAACTGTTTTAAATAATAGATTCTAATAAAAAAATACCACAAACTATGGCAGCTCATGCTAGAAGAATATGAGAAAGGAGGAACAGGGAATACAAATAAAATAAAAGAGAAAGAAAGCCAGATTCACCAGAAGTCTTAGAAGGAAAACAATAGATTTCAAATAAATATCCTGAGGTTTGCTGCTTTCTTGGACCATTTTCTCACTTTTATGGGCATTAAGAAAAGAGAGCAGAATTAAGGAAGTTATTCGCTCTGCCAGTTATTAGCAGCTCAGCTGTTTTGGAAGAATTTGAGAGCCCATGAACCACTTGTTGTAACTGGGTATCCCTTGTGGATCAGAATGGTTTACTTGGGCACCTTACCTACCATCTTCCTTAAGGGGATGTCTAAATCAAATGAGCATATTGGAGGTTCCAGGAGCTAGTGACAAGGAGCTAGAATATCATTTCCAATTTCAGCTCTTGCCAATAAGTCTTAGAGAATTCCACTCTCCCCTGAAATCTCATGATTTCAAGAGTGTTCCTCAGCAGTATAAGTCTTATCCTGCTTGCCCTGCTGAAGCTTTTGTGGAAAGTTTCCTGTAAGGTACACTACCATATAACTCCCATTCTTTCTACGGACAAGGAAGGTTCATGTGTGTTTTATACTTTGCCAATTCTCTGATACAAAAGAATGTTGTTGAAACTGAACTACATCTTGGGGCCTGAAACTAGACATATGAGGATACCCAAGGAAGACAGAGCAGACAGTGCCTCACATACTTCAAGATCACTCCAAGAAGCTTGGGCGGAGATCTAGCATACATGGAAAAGAAGAATACATTGAGAAGGCCTGAAAATACATATGAGAGTGAGAAAGATATACAACTGGTAGTTGCTTGGATAATTTCAACACGCACATTTACAAAGAGAACACCATGAGACGCCTGTTAGGGAAGAGATGTGGAAGTTGTGTCAAGTTGGCAGCTGATTGTATCATTTTCCTATGCAGAAGCTGGCCAGTTACTACATATAACAAAATTTCCAGCATCCTTTTCTTGTCAATTTTCCAGAAAGTAAAAACAAACAAAAAACAACTCATAAGTCCTAAATTTAGGCTCTATGTTATTTTTATGTTATACTTCTTCACTATTCTTGCATCATTTATATTCATTTGGGATTGTTTGAAATATGTGGGATCATTACTATTTCATAGCCATCTTCCCTTCACTTGCAGCAAAGAGAGATGAAAAAGCCTCTGTTACCCCCAAGCAAAAGTTTCCTGTCACTAGAATCATAGTATTTGGGAATTGTACTTCACTCCACAAAAGCCACACCATGACTTTTTAAAATCAGTATTATCCTATTTTTTAACATTTGTTCTCTCTCTCTCTCTCTCTCTCTCTCTCTCTCTCTCTCTCTGTCTCTCTCTCTCATACACACACACACACACACACACACACAGAGCAAGTATAATGTATTTGAGTGGAAAGTAGGTTTAAAGGTCAATCAAACACAGGCTTTCTAGACTTCTCTATGTGAAGCAGTATTAAGTTAATCTAATCTTCCTTCCTGACTTTCTTTGGATCAGCTAGTGCTACCTGAGTAGCGGGCATCAGTGTGACTGCAGAATATAATCCAAACGTGTACACTGATGACAGTAAAGCTTTCTCCAAGTATTTTTCTGTGAGGTAGGCACTGTGTAAATAAACTATTAAAGTAGTCTCAGCTTTGATTCCGTAAGTATACTGTTGCACATATGAGAGATATTTAAAATTTGCTAACATGCCTTTTGTAACTCTTTTCTCCTCTAAATGTCATGCTGAGAAAGTTCAATGTTTTGTCATCTTCTCTATCACTTTCTCATGAGTACCAAGTTTATGACTTTGTCAGCTGACTCGTGTTCATTTGTACAGACCCTAATCACCCCTACTCTTCATCCACATTTGCCAAAGTAGTATCCCATGAAAGCTCTGTAACTATGGGCTTTTAATAACAGCATGCCATTTGTCCTTTCAGCTAAGGAGAGAGAGAGAGAGAGAGAGAGAGAGAGAGAGAGAGAGAGAGAGACAGACAGACAGAGAGACAGAGAGACAGAGAGAGACAGAGAGAATTTCAAGCCAATCATATATTATCTCTGTGATGGACCATAACTTCATCCCTTGACAGCTGAGTAACATCAGGCAAGAGGCTTCATTTCTGTAAATCCCAGTTTCACTGTGTTCAGGGAGAAAATTGGGGCATTCATCTCCCAGGATGATGCTGTGACAATAAACTAAAATAAAGCATGGGCCATGAAGCACCGCATCAGAGAGTTCTAATGTTTTCAGCAATAACAGTTCATCATATTGTTTCCTACAACCACCACAGCTCTAGATATCTGGACTTGGGGAAATTTTGTACTAAAGTATACCACGGAACTATACCTTTCTTAGAAGGCATAGATAGCCTCCAATTAGGATACTCCTCAGATAAGTATTATATCTGAATTATTAAACTTCTAACCCAAAGAGAATCTAAAATGGTATTCTTGGTCTGTATAAAAATACTTTTAATAATATGCAATAGGTTTAATAGTCTAGGAAAACTATCAAATGCTATTTGTTTGCCTTCTACCTTCTAATCAACTCTAACTATGACAGGGACTTCAACCCATACATATTACAAGATATACTTCAACTCCTCGACAGGGGTCAGGATAGCTAGAGTATAGAGGTGATTCTATATCTTTGTATACAATTTAGCGAAATAGACATAAAGAGTTGATCCAAGAAAAATGGGTTGGAAAAGAAAAATAATCAAAAGAATCTCAGCACTTCCTATTTGTGAGGAAAGGTTGAGGAGCAGAGTTAGGGAGAGCCAAACCTGGAAGCAAGTATGGCATGCAGAATATTTCCAGAGATTGTATGTGCAGAAAGGAGGACTTTTTAAAAGAACTCTTTCTGTTCCTTAGGAATGTACAGTTATCACTTCCTATCTTTGGATGTGTTCCAACAGCCCTGTTGTATACCAAAATTAGAGAACACCCATATATCCAATATAACATGTATAATACAATGTATGTGTTTGATAAGTAGTTGTTATGCTAAACTATTAGTGAATGACAAAAACAAAAAAACAGTATATGAACAATGCAGATAGATATTTTCCTAATATTTTCGGTCTGTTGAAGGTTAAACCTCCAAATCTATAGGACAAACAGTACGATGCCTTTCGCACCCTTAGCACTCTAGACAGAGGGTGTACTGAAGATTTTTTAATTTTTCAGTTGTTGATATTATAGTTTAATTACATGGGCTGGATAGTTTTAATGCCAACTTGATACAAGCTGAAGTCATCTGAGATGAGGGAACCTCAATTAAGAAAATGCCTCCAAAAGATCTGGTTGTAAGGCATTTTCTTAATTAGTGATTGATGTAGGAGGGCCCACTGTGGGTGGAGCCATCCCTGCGCTGGTGATCCTGGTTTCTATAAGAAAGCAGAATGAACAAACCATGAGGAGCAAGCCAGTAAGCAGCAACCCCTCTATGGCCAGTTCCTCCCTGCATCATCTACTGCCTTCAGGGTCTGGCCCTGTTTGAGTTCCTGTCTTGACTTGCTTTAGTGTTGGACTATGATGTGGAAATGTAAGCCTAATAAACCCTTTCCTCCCTACGTTGCTTTGGTCATGGCATTTAATCACTGGACTTGTAACAGTAATTAAGATAATACATCATTCCCCCTCCCTTTCCTCCCTCCAAACTCTTCATGGACCCATCATGCTCTCTTTCAAATTCATGACCTCTTATTTTTCTGACCATTTGGTGTTAGTGACTAAGGAAAGCAGAAACCAGGAGAAACAGTCTTCTTCAGGGAAATGAAGTGAAGATTTCTAACTGGTCCCCAACCAGTTTGCACACATGAATGGTATTCCATTGAGCTCAAAAGGAAGACACTGGGTTTTATTCAAATTATATAGCAAAACTCTTATATCAGCTAAAATTATTTTAGACATTTACTCTCTTATTCCCTAAAGAAATGAAAAGTGTTTTAAATGCAAAGTCATTCCAAATTTGTCCTAGGCATCCTGAGGTACTTTCTCCAAATTATATTAATTTCTTCTATAGTTGAGAGTCAAGCTCTGTTCCTTATTAGGAAGAATATGTATGACTTCCAATCTGAATCTTAGATTATTAATGGCAAGCTGTCATTTATCTGTTAGTTCTTATAATAACTCTTGTACATGGGAATTATCATCTTCATTTTATAAGTAAAGAAACAGATCCAGAAGATTGAAGTGACTTTTCCAAGATCACTCAGTAGAGATATAATTCAACCCCAAATCTAACCAAGTTGTTTGTTACTTTTGACTATAGCTCATTACTTTTTGAGAAAAGTTAATGTCCTAGATGTGTTGACTAGTTTTATGTCAACTTGATACAAGCTAGAGTCATCAAATAGGAGGAAGCCTCAACTGAGAAGATACCTCCATAAGATCAGGCTGCAAACAAGCCTATAAGGAATTTTCTTAATTAGTGACCCATAGGGGAGAGCCCAGCTTATTGTGGACAGTGCCACCTTTAGGCTGGTGGTTTTGCCTATAAGGAAGAAGACTGACACTTAGATCAGGAAGCAAGTGGGCTAACTTCAGATCTTCACCACTCCCTCCTCCCCTCCAAATCCAATCCCATATTCTCATTCCCAGTTTTGCCTCAAACCACCTGCTTCAGCCTCCTCCTCTCTTCTCCCTATCTCCTGGTGATCATGCAAATCCTCCCATTCGAACTTCCTCCATACTCATTCATTGGTCCCATCCCCCAGTTCTAGCAGGCATTCCCTGGGAGCCCACAAGCCAAACCTGCCAGAGAAGAAGCATGCATCCCAGAGAAGCAGGTGGGCAAGTTTCAGGTCTCTACTCTCCCTCCTCTCCAAATCTTTTCCCCAAGGCTCATTTCCAGCCCTGTAGCAGAGCTGCTGTGGCCTCTCCTCATTCTCTCTCCCAATTCCCAGAAGACTAAGTAGATCTTAGTGAAACATCCTGCTTTCTTCCTACCCATGGAGCCCCACAGCCACCGCAACCACCTCCATTTCTAATTGAAAGCCCTCAATACCTAGAAAAGCATTTTACTGGGAACTCCCAGTCTCCACACATAGCAAGATCACAGAAAAAAGAAATCCTAGCAAACAACACACAGCCACTCTCTCCTAAGAACCAGAGAGGGCAACAGAAACCAAGGAACAAATCACCCACTCAACAAAGACAAGATATCAGCACCTAAAATTATATAATCTTCTTAAATGCAGGTGCCTAGATGCTAGCGTAAAAATTGCAATCAGGAATAGCCAGGCAAAACAAATATTTTCCCTAGAGCCCAGCAACCCTACCATAGCAGGCCCTGAGAACTGCAACATAACTGAACAAAGACTTTAAAATAGTTTTTATGAATATGATGCAGGTCCTTAAAAGGGCAATAAAAATCACTTAAAGAAATTGATGAAAACACAGTTGAAGGAAATGAACAAAATCGTTCAAGACATAAAAGTGGAAGTCGAATCAATAAAAAAAAAAAAACCAATCTGAGGGAATTGTGGAAATAAAACATTTAGACACTCAAACAGAAACCTCAGAAGCAAAGCTCAACAGAATGCAAGAGATGGAAGAGAGAATCTCAGGCATTGAGACACAATAGAAGAGATGGATCACTTAGTTAAAGAAAATGTTAATCTAAAAAATAAAAATCCTGGCACAACGCATTTAGGAAATCTAGAACACCAGGAAAAGACCATATCTAAGAGCTATATGAGTGCAGGATGGAGAAGGGTTCATGCAAAGGCACAGAAAATGTTTTCAACAAAATCATGAATGGAAATCTTTCTTCCCCTTACAAAAGATACAAGAAACATACCAAATAGGCTAGACCAGAAATGATATTCCCTACAGCAATAATAATCAAAATATTAAATGTGTACAACAGAGTGAATATTAAAAGCTGCAATGGAAAAAAGACCAAATAATATATAAAGGCAGGCATATTAGATAGAATAACATCTGATTTCTCAGTGGAGACTCTAAAAGCCAGAAGGGCCTGGACAGATGTTCTACAAACTCTGTGACAACAGATGCCAGCCCAGACTACTGTACTCAGCAAAACTTTTAATTACAGTTGATGGAGAAAATAAAATATCCCAGGATAAAACTTAATTGAAGCCATATCTACCTACAAATTTGCTGGCCCCAAAGAAACATAGGACAAATGGTTAACTATGGTGCCTATTAGCATAGCAAAGCACAAATTGGCCTGTAGGTTCACTCAGTACCTGTGGCTTATCATGCTGGCCTCTAGCCTAAACCTCTCCAACCCAGAGGCTTTGATATTTGATTCCCTTCCTGCAACTTCTCTTTCCTGTATAACCTTGCCATTTGGTCATGCATTCTCTTGGCTCTGTATCTGGTTTGTTCTCTCTCTCTCTCTCTCTCTCTCTCTCTCTCTCTCTCTCTCTCTGTGGGGGTTGTGGGGATTGTTTATATGTGTATATCCTGTTGTTTTGCCACTTCTTCTTCTCTCACTCTCCCCTCTCCCCCCTCTCTCTCTTATGGCCTGGTTCAATCTGCTGGCCCTGTTCAGTCTACCACGTTCTCTCTGTGCTCTAGACTCTTTGTGGGTTTCAGTACCAAATGCACGTGAGCAGCACAGTAAAGAATGAAAATAGTTGTTCTGTCAGTGAAAATGGTGGGACGTTTATTCCAAACTGCCAAGGCTGTCTCTTGGGAGAAGCAGATAGAAGCAAGGCAGATGGGCAGGGGTGGGGATCTCCAAGTCTATAAGAGATGGGTACCTGGGAGGAAGGGCACCTGGGCTGAGGGGTTTTGAGTCATCCTACAAATATTTGCGAATAGGGACTAAGAAGGCCTAGACACACCATAGACCTTGATATGCTGATAGTCACCACAGAGCCTTATGTCCCCTTTGTCAGAGTTGAGGAGAATTAATCCTTTTAGAAAGTGGTAAGTAACTTCTCAAGTATCAGAGGGAGTGATAGCTTTCACCTAAATGACAGACTCTGGGAAAAGGAATTTTTATAGAAGGCATTAGAAGGGAAACTCCAAACAAAAGAAATTAACCATACCCGGGAAACACACAGGATAAATAATCTTAGACTTGAAAATCAAAAGATGGAAAACACATGCACACGCACGCATGCACACACACACACCACCACCACCACCACCACCACCAGCAGCAGCAGCAGCACCACTATCACCATCAACAACAAAATAAAAGGATTCAATTAACACTGCTTATTGTTAACTTTAACATCAATTCCCCAAACACAGAATAACAGAAGGAATGCAAAAACAGGATCTAAGCAGGGAAATGCTGGGGCAAAATGACAGCATAAACCAAATGAACCTAACAGCTGTTTACAGGCCATTTCACCTAAACACAAAAGAATATACCTTCTTCTCTGTACCTCATAGAACTTTCTCTAAAATCAACCACACCCTCAGACTCAAAGCAAGCCTCTATAGATACAAGAAATTTGAAATAAAATCCCACATCCCATCTGACCATCACTGATTAAAACTGGCTATCAGCAACAACAGAAAGCTTACAAACTCATGGAAACTGAACAACTCACTACTGAATGAAATATGGATCAAGATATAGATCCATTCATGTGGAGCCCTCACAATATATTAGGAGTCTCATAAGAGCCACCAACAGAATGTACCCCTATCTTCTCCATCCTTTTCCTTCCAGTATTCCTCTCCTCCGTCCTCCCACTTTCTCTATAGCTTATTCCTGGTTCTGCTGTGTTGTTCTTCTTGTCTTTTATTTCTCTCTGACATGGGGAATAGGTCTACATCTCGAAGCTCTGGAGAAAACAATTTCCAGAGAAACACACAATTCAGCACCTTGATTGTGGACTTCCCAGCTTCTGTAACTGTGAGCAAAGAATCCTTGTTTTCTATGCCACACAGCCTATCATATTTTCTTATGACATCCCATAACTGGTAATACCAAAGCTTTCATCACTACATAAATGGGGATTTAATTTTTTAACATCAAAATAATCTCTTTCCTCAAATCATGGGATGAATAATGACAATTCAGGATTGACCTTATTTCATCTTATTTTAAATGTCCCCAACTTCTGTAGTCATTATGAGATGCATAAGCATAAACATTCCCTATTTTCATACTCTACACAGTCCAGGAACATTTCTGTTTGAACAGCCTACAACCCTGGTATTTCCTTAATATGTACAGTGGCTTACTCCATCTAGATCTTGGGAAATACTGTGTTCAAGTTGTTTCTAACAAGGGTAGCAAAGATCTCTGCAATGAATGAATATCCAGAATAAATCAATGAAACATAACAGGTATCTAAAAGTATTCATTGGACCAACCAAAGTGCAGAGCTACTACTTACAGACAGTAGATTATATATAGATAACAAAGCCAACTACTGAGAATAAGGTAGGGATCTTTTAACAGTAGCTCACTCTTCACTAACTTCTAACCCCTGTTATCTGGGAGCTTTCCTTTTTATAAGTTCTACTTTATTAGAAATGTCCATCCATCTGGAAAGGGGGAAACATTTGAAATGTAAATAAAGTAGGAAAAAGAAAAAAAAAGAAATGTCCATCCCATAAATAAGATTATTTTTGAAATAAAAGTTACCAAGGTCTCAATACAACTTTATCTCAGAGTCTTAAGTCATTTTTTTTTTTGCTATGTTTCAATGATATAGTACAGAGTTCATCTTTCAGTTTGGACATGGATTTGAGTTCCCTTAAAGGTCTCTCTTCATGGCCTCCCTAATTCTGTTTACGTCATTTTAGTCCTGTTCCTTTATTTTAAAAAGCAAACAGAAAATCTTGTTCCATGTCAAAACTATATTCTCAAAGCCCCTACATATCTCAGGAACTCTCAACCCTTACTTTCATTTGTAGCTAGTAGTACTGGGATATTATCTATCTGGAGAAAAGATTGTACAGTTCTCTGTAAGTTACTTAAGGGACTTCATCCTCAGTTTCCTCATCGATTAGATAAGGTAAACACAATTGGTGCTATCTGTCTCACCCAGATGGTATGACAAACAATGCGTCCCTCCAAAGAGTGAATGATAAGGAGGAGGTGGAGAAGACAATATGAACAGAATGAGGGCAGATGGCAAGCAGTCTGTTATGTGACTTTTCCTGGGGAGGTATGAATAAACATCTGTTCATCTTAGATAAGGCACTGGTGGTAGAATATAAAAACAATCCCAGAGGAGTCTAGCTAAGTGAACTAGTGAGATTGCTGGGGTGACTTACAGAAACACATGAGTAAAAACTTTGTTCCAAGAGAGAGCACGGATCAATGAGAAGGCATTGCCCTCCCAGCATGGGTAAAGACTCATGAAAATCAGTCTTTCAGCTCCCAGAAAGACTGGCAGGCAGCTCCATCAATGTGTCTTCTCCCCACTAGCCATCAACAACTCCTTCTGTAAGCTTGGAGAGAGCCCCTAGGAATCTTGCAAATTTGTCTGCTTCTAGAGCCTTGTAAGTTTCTAGAGCTGCCTGAGTTTATGAGCCCCCCTCCTCCCTCTAGTAGAGAGACTGCTTCAAGTGGGAATACATAGTTCTACCACCCAGTCTTAGTTTATAGAAGAGGGAAGAAGAGCAACAAGGAAGGAATCTCAAAGCAAGATTAGGATTCTTAACAGTACACAAAGTGCAAATCAGCCAAGCTTAGACAACGTGAAGCTCATATATGAACACAAACTTAGAAGGCAACAAGAAAATAAGTTAAATTCGAGTATGAGGAGTGGAAAGAAGGAATGAGAGGGCAAATGGAAATAAAACTGCATGTTAGAGTGCGTGCCTAGCACAGGTGTGTTCCTAACATCAATTTCAAGCATCAGCAGCCTCCCTAGTTTCGTATGTGTGTACTTCTGAGACTTTTAGAAAAGTTCTGAAGATGCTGACAAGCAATTATCTTCAGTGGTGAAACTGTGATTTTGAAATCTACCCTCATTATATGACTCCAGTAGTATGCCTACAGCCAGGGTTTCCAGTTTGCCTTGTTAGATTGTTCTTTGTTAGGTACAGATTGTTTAAGCCAAGGGTCTTGAATTAAATGAGACACTGCATGCAAATATGTAGGACAGAGCCTCATCAGTAAATAATAATGATAGCTATTGATAATGATTTGCTATTCACACAGGAGTAAATTAGACACAACATCAAGAGGCATTGGCAAGAGGACTAGGAAATGATCAGAAACACTTCAAACTGCGGAAGCTGTCAAGTGTATGAGAGTGGTACCAGCATAAAGTGCCCTGGGATCCCAGAGGAAGTATAAGAACACAAGTTTCCTAACAAATCCTGAAAGATAAGGCAAGGGCCCTGAAAAGGGATGAGAAGTGTCAAGAAAAAGTTCCTCGGCTTTCAGGATTTAGTATTCGGGCACTTATATGCATCATTTGTTTTTTATTCTGAAATAAGCAAGCTACCTGCTATGGCCATTGGAGAAACCATCCTACTTTGCTCCTACCAAATACCCAGGAAATACAGTTTCCAACAAGAGTCACAGAGAATAGTAAGTATTGAGTGGTGAGGACTCTCGGTCTGCTAAAGTTTGCACCTCCTACTTCTACATAAGGCTAGTGTAAGACAAAGAGATTTGTCAGGCCAGTGATCATCTGGTTGTGGTGAGAGACCGTGACTCTGATTCCCTCCTTTTCTTTTCCATACTGGATTACATCTCATGGAAGTTTTTTGGTTGGTTGGTTGGTTGGTTGTTTTTTTTGTTTTTTTATTTCAAGTTAAAGGAAGCCTTGCTCATCATAAGGATTCTGGGTAGTAGATTTGAAGATTGGATCTTCCAGTTCTCCATGGGATCTTAAGCATATTACAGAATCTCTCTAAGCCTTGTTATTTTGTTTTTACTTTTTATTACATGTAAAGTAAGTGTCCCTACACAACCACTGTGAGGGATAAGCAGAGCTAAGGGCTGTGGTTATTCTGTTTTCACACATGGTTCTCTTGACTTTCATGCCAAAGCCTACACCCACAATGTAAACAGACTCTGAACAAATATGCTTCAAAATCAAATATGCATTGAGCAGAACAATGCTGGAAGTTGAAGGAAGGGGCCAAGTATGGAAATGGACAAGTAAGCATTCATTCACAATCAATTTCCATTTACAAATGTGTCATTCTTTCTACTCCCAAGCAATATGGGCAATGTCTCCCCCCCCCCAAAAAAAAGCAACAAGTTTTGAAATAAAGTATATCTTCTAGACCTCCTGGCTTCTAGCACTCCCAAGCTACCAGCAAGGAACAGCAATCCCATTAGACAGATGGTAGAGTTTCAGAGCAGGCATAGAAGGGGCCACTCTAGGTCACACAGTGAAACCTCCTCTGAGGGCTAAAAGAAACCAAGCGACTTATTCTAAGTCCTACAAAAAGTCAGTGCCCAGGGGGGAGTTGAGTCTAAACCTGCTAATCCATGTGCAGCTTTGCAAAGAAGGTAGTATGTGAAGATTCTGAATGTTGCACAACATCCCCCCAAGAGTACAACACTGGCTGTACAACAGCATATATTATTCAGGGAATAGCGATTGTGTTTCTTCTCCCTCGGCTGAGCTCTAGTTTGGCACATTGTCCGTACTGGAAAGGGAGTAGCTGTAATTCACTGAGTACTCGCTCTCCCTTCTGTGAGCAGGCAATGTGTTCAACCATTTGCTTGCAGTAGATTGCTCATGTTAGCAATAATCAGCATATATATCCAGTCCAGATCTAGAAAATAGTTATAGTCCCTAATGGGCAAACAGAATGGAAATTGTTTTTATATTTTAAAAGCTCTGAATAGTTTTCTCTGAGCAAAGGGGATTATTGAAATACTTTTAGTAATGCCAGGTCTATAAGTAATATGTCAAATATATATCAAAATAAAGAGAGGAGATATACGGAAAGAAAAGTAACATGGAGTAAAGGAAGCATAAGGAAAGGGAGCAGGCGGAAGTAGGAGTTTAATGTGTATGTCAGGAAGTATATTAAAGCTTATCCCTCATTCTAGAATACAATACAATAGTATTTCTCAAAAAAAATGTGTGGTGGAATGGTGTTCAGTGGACTTCCACAAAGAAAACAATTCTGTCATATGTATGTGTGTGTGTGTGTGTGTGTGTGTGTGTATGTATGTATGTATTGAATATGAAAGGATGTCTGTTTCACAACAATTATATTACTATTATAATTATTATTTTGCTATCAAGTAGCATCTAGCACTATATGCATATTTATATGAGGATATTCCTGTAAATAGAGTCATCAATTGCAGGACTGCTTGACACCTTTTGTGTGTTTTTATGTCCCCAGAATATATGCAATGTGTTTCCCCAAATTGCCTTGACCAGGAAACATGTTCTTGGATTTTTTCTCAGAAGTATCTCCTTTACCCAAACAAATCAATAATAAAACTATAATTTTATAGATATTCTGCTTATCCAGGTGCTTATGAACATCTGTTCATAGAATCAAGTTCTTGTGCATTCCCCTGATCTGACACTAGCTGGTACTCTGGGGAATGGCTTCATTGTTTAGACTTCCAAATGAAGTCTCTGCCACTGTGAACACCTTTGGTCCTGAAGATCTTTGACTTATTGGCTGGGACTTGGGAACCACAAATGATAGGACACAAGTTGTACTCTTAGTCATCAGGCAGCCTTGGTTGGGAATCAGTCACAGCAAGGTCTAGATCCTTTACCCTGAACATTTAGACTTCTGCACCCAATCACAGAATCACATTCTAATTAGAAAGGAAAGAAGCATCTATAAAGACTGAATGCAATGCTGAGTTACTAGAAGCTAGCTGATAGCAAGTATCAGTGTGAAATTTCTAAATACCACATGATAGTAATACAATATCAGTTGTATTCAAATATAAGGTGAAACCAATAGTATGGTGTATAGTTAATGAACATGAAGTCAAACAATGCATATATTTTTGTTATTACAAATGGAAAATAATAATACAGTTCAAGTCTGTTCAAAACTCTAAGCCATTTCCCCCATATATTATGCAAACATTCTTAGGCAAATACAGATCAAACTGTGGAGGATTTATGAAAAGTAGAGAACATTTGACGTGTGAATACATAATTTTTTAGCACTGAAGGAACTCATTAATAGACTATAAAATAATTTACAATTTCAAGAAATCATACATTCTCTGTAAATTGCAGTGAATATATACTAACATTACACATAAAAATATTTATGAGATTTAAAGGCTATGGTCTAGAAGATCCTAAGTTGGTTGATAGCACCCTAACACAAACACCAGTTTCCATACTTAACACAAATCTTGAGACATGTGAAATGATGACACCATAGGAAAAGGGTGTGGGAGATGCTAACATCTGTGAATAACAATTCCTTCCATAGGGAGAGGAGTCATTCTATATCCTTCAGATGGGACTTGGATGAGACTCAAATGTTTTCACCTAAAGGCTTTATGATTTCAATGATGCATTTTAAGAAAATAATTTCATAATTTTAATGAATATATAAACTGATAACTCAGATAAGAAACGATACCTTTTTAAACTTTGCATTGATTTATGAATTTCACATCATACACTCCAATCTCACTCATCTTCCTGCCCCTCGATTTCCACTCTCTACCCCTGTAACCTCCCTGCCAAAAGAAAAAAAAAGAAAAACAACAAAAGAGAAAAAATTACATTATAAACAAGCAAAAAGACTAAACAACAACAACATCAAAACAACATCTCACTGTGGAAGCTGTGGTGTATCACAGTATGTCACAGTGTGTCACAGAGTATACACTTTGTCCACACATCTTTACTTGTAAATGTTCATTTCAACAGTTATTGGTCTGTTTCGAGGCCTCTGGCTTCTGCTACTCTGTCAATACTGGATCCTCACTGGGACTCCTCTCAGATATCTGTTGTTGCCCTGTGATATGGAGATCCTGCATCTTTGGTTCTGCAGTAGAAGCCAAGAAAGGATACCATTTAAACAGTAATAGTTCTACTTTTCTTAAGAACAAGGTAATTGTCTCATTATAAATGAATTCTCATCATCAGAACACAAGACCTAATTCATTATAGATATTCAAACAGTTCTTTGTGAATGACCTGAGCATTAACTCAATGTCAAGCATTAAGCAATTAATCTAAGTTTTTCATTTTATTTTCAGGTTAACAATTCTATGAAATACTTTGTGCCATTACCCACATTTTTTGAGACTGAAAAAATGATACCTAATATTAAAAAGGTATTTAATGAACATTAGAAATGTATAAGTCAAAGTCAGGGACTTAACATCTTGTCATCTCAAGTCCAAGGCCAATATTTAATATCCTGTACCTTCATCCCTTTTGTCATTTAGAAATACAAACACCTTTTTTGAGTTTTATAAAC
Source organism: Rhynchomys soricoides (assembly GCA_019843965.1). Classification (NCBI taxonomy): domain Eukaryota; kingdom Metazoa; phylum Chordata; class Mammalia; order Rodentia; family Muridae; genus Rhynchomys; species Rhynchomys soricoides. The sequence goes on from JADRCH010007367.1 coordinate 1,018,233, forward strand.
TATGAGCATTTCTGACATCTCATACCAGAGAACTCTAAATAAGTGGCTTCTGCCTCTAAGCATTTTGGATCCCACACACATGCTATTTTTATAATTATTATTAAACTCTGTCTTTAAAGCTGTGATATATTTTGTTCTATTAGAATTAGCAATTTACCATGAGCCTATCAGGCACTGGACTATGTAGGATTTCTATTATTTTAGTTAATTTTCACAGCACTGTGAAAATGGAGTAGGTGTTACTATGATTCTTATTTTGTGGATGAGAAATTAAGGTTTGGAAGAGTGAAGTAACTTAGCTTAGCAAATATTCAGCAGGCGACAAAAACAAGATAGGTCCTATCTTGGGCACATGGCATCATTCATTTACCAATTTACTTTGGTCATTGACAAACCAGCCAAACTGACCTAACAGAATTTACTCCTGCCTTAGTAAGCACTGTCAGGGGCTGCACAAATGTACCTCGCCTCCAGGACTCAGAAAATCTGACTTTGCCTCTATAGCAATCCCTACTTCCTCTAGGAACCCTTTCCTGATTTTTACAAATATAGATTTATACATACACAGTTGAGGAATTTATCCTGTAATGAAGTTCTCAGCATCATCTGTAAGCTGCAAGGAGTTGTTAATATGAAACCCCACACTGGTCTCTGGCCTCTCTGATACTCTGACTCTGTTTGACCAGACTGGAGCCTCACATAGTGACATTCTTCGTTACACTGGCTTTGTCTGCCTAGTTCTCTACCAGCTGTGCCATAGTAGCATGGGAACCACTGCAACTGCACTGACTTTGGCCGCCTAGCTCTCGACCAGATGTCTGCCACAGTAGCATCAGAACCGCTGCAACTGCAGTGTAGGGACAGTGACACAGGAAAGGCACTGCTTTTAAAACCTTAAACTTTATTTTACTGCTTTTCTAGACACAGCACACATTTAGTGCTGAAAGCATAGAAAATGCACATAGGCAAAATGAACAAAAAGGAAATTTTCGTCAACCAACTACCTACAGAGAACCTTTGGTGACAGTTTGATAGCTCAGCACACATCCTTTCACACATGTTCAACATTAGAGGCTTTTGTTTCCAATCCATTAAGGCTCAAACTGTTCAAAATAATTTGTAAACTGCCTTTCCTGTGAAAATGCAGTGCAAACACTTTACGACTGCATCAAATATGTTCTTATACCATCTTAAAATGACTCTATCATAGTACATTATAAAATCCAGTTGACTTGCATTGAACATTTGAATAGTTTCAATGCTTTGCTATTCAAATGATTCAAGGGAACATAATTGTTATCACTAGGAAAGTAATTTAAAAAAATATGGTACAATCATTCCATAGAATACTATGCAGCAGTTGTATAGCTTGCTATAGAATGTTAAGTGATCACATGAAGTGAGTGCCAATATGTGGTATAAGTAAAATGTAGATTATACAAAATATCTTGTGTGCAAGTACTCGTGTATGTTATATAATATAATTGTGCATGCAGATACTTTTCTGGAAGTGTATATATGTACAAAATACCAAACTGTAAGCAATTGTTCTATGTACGGAGATATAGACAAGTGATAGGAGTTGTTCTTTTCATCTTTTATACATATTACATATTACAATGGTCAAGTATATACAATATATATATATATATATATATATATGTATGTATGTATAAACCATGTAAATAAACTACTTGTTACTAACATTTTTTCATATTGATAACAGGTGACTTCAACATGTTGTAGAATGAAAACCATGGTGAGGTTACCCTGAAACTTAATGTCAGTAATGGTGACATAATATTGTGTCAGGAAAAGTAAGCAAGTCCCATGGGGAGATCTAGAAGGCAAGCTCTAGTCTAGTGTAGAATTATTGAAGGTCATGTTTGCAGAGAGATAAGTTATTGTAGACAATAGAGCTGAAGAAGAAAAAAATTAGTTCTTTTCCTAAACAGTGGGTTTTCTCAGCTGTGCTTTCTCACACTTTCTAAAGTTTGTTGACAGAACATGGGGGCTGAGAGTTTGGCTGTCATTTCAAAGCAGCCTCATTTCAAACTTGAAATCATGGAAAAATATATGAAAACAACATAATCATTCATAATTATATAGTTCATTGATATCAAGAAAAAGATTATTCACTTTTAACTTGATTTATGTCAGAGCTCCAGAGTTAAATGACATTTGGTAACTAGTGATCTTAACCTAGTACTTCCTTACTTTTCCAAGACATGGTAAGATGAAAGATAATAAAGTTTACATGGTACACTACAGTCAAATTATAATTTTACCCTTGGCCAGAAGCAAAGAATTATTTCACAGACTCTAGCTGCCCCACTAGCTACCAGACCACCTAGAAAGATCAATAGCTCAGCACATCTGTAACTAGCTCAGTATGCTACAGTTTCCCAGCTGGAAAGCCTAGTTCAAAGAAATAAAAGAACCAACTCCCCATTGCAAAAGTTAAAATAAAATAAAATAAAATAAAAATGCCAGCATGAGTACCCTATTGTGATTGACCTGTGATTGGCAAGAGCAGGATGAAAGACAAGAAGGGCACAAAGAGCCTTGGGAACTAACTGCGGCAAAGGCAGCTGGCATGTTCTTACACAAGTCACTCAGAAACAAGCACATGAGCACTGGCCAGTATATTTTGCAGTAGGTTGTTTAATCCAGCATGTTGGTTTGAGTAAGACCCAATTTAAAATCTTTATCTACCTTTGCTGTCAGGCATTTGAGTCAAAATACAAGTGTTTCTGAGTTCAAGGGAAAAAAATGGGTCCCTGAAGAATCTCATTTCTCCTTAAAAGAGGATATCTGCCTATTATTAGATATATAAGTTGTTTCTGACTTACTTCATTCAAGTAAGGAAAAAGCTGTACTCAAAAGTCCTGTACATTCAGCATTAGGTAGCCAGTTTGTGGGCTCCTCCTAGGAAAGACTTTCTTCCACTCTCAGCATTCCTTAGTTGCTTACAGCTCTTTGTGTAGGATTACAGTCTCATATGCTATATGCATATGAGAGACCATGAATTTGAAAAAGAGTGAGAGGAGAATATTGAAGGACTTTGAGGGAAAGGGGCTTTGGGAGAAATGATAGTATAATCTCAATAAATAAATGTGATTTTTTTTTTAGTATCAAGCAAAGCTATTATCCCAGAAACAATTACTAAGAATCAAATCAGACATCCTTCCTTCCAAATACTAAGTTTCTTGGGAAATAAGAAATAAGGAATTTAAAAGAAGACCTTGAAGAAAAACTTCTATAAATAATAAGCTAAGGGAAAGAAGAGGCTTGATTTATAACATTGAAAAGTCAAAGGCAGAGTGAGTCCATAAAGATTTTAAGGCTCTGTTATCATTCCTCAGTCTCCACCTACCACTTTGTCCTTCTCTCTGTCTCTCTCTCTCCCCTCTTCTTGTTTTCCCTCTTTCATCACTTCCTTCCGTCCTCCCTTTCTCTTATTCTTTATGAACACTTACATGTTAGAACTTTTACATATTTTATTTACTTTAATATAGAAGATAAAATAAGTTAAGACTTATAAAGCAACACAATCATCGTTTAATACATAGAAGATATAAACAGCTATGGGGCAAACAAGACAAAAATGTTCTGCATTTATAATCAACGCCCACTATCCAGGTCAACTGATGCCCAGACAGGTGAATTTCTAGATGATGAATTCAAAAGTTAACGATAAACCTGGGCTATGGGCATTTTAATCCCAAGTAATTACTGTTATATCATTACAGCCATCAAGCTAAGGAGCCAATGAATGAGAATAACCATGTTTGTCAGTGTCTATGCCTCTGAAAATCTTTTGGATAGAGACTTGACTAAGTTTCAGGCTCTCTGTACTCAAAATAGCCCTTGTCTAGACTTGCTGTTCTCAACTAAATAACATATGAGAAAGGACCGAGAGCTGGTGCTACCCTGATGAGTGTGCTCCGAAACATCCAGGACATTTTTTGTCATCCCTCTAGTAATTCTATTCAAGCAGCCTCCTGAGAAATCTAGCCCAAATTAAAGTACATATTGCATCATAAAAATAGTTGATATACACTTTCTGTTTAAGGAACAGATATAGAAAACAGTGGCTACACTATTGCTGGAAGACCATAGTATAATTTTATCTAGAATTTAAAGAGGAAAATAGGGGTTTGTAACATGAATGGTATCACCTTGAATTCCAAATCATTGCAGAAGATTAGACAGACCTCATTAGAAGGCCGAGAAAGGCACTCGTCCCTGATATGTGAACAGACATAAACAGGGACACAGGTTTTTTTATTTTTACTGTTTTCCATACTTTGAAATCAAGAACAACTTAGGGAGAGAGAAGGCCATAAAAGAGAGATAAAAACAAAACTGGGTTCTCATAAGGGATAAACCCAGAAGAATAGAAGCAGAAACAAGAAAAGCCTGTTCTGAATTAGCACAGAGAATAACCACTTACAGACGTTTTGTGGAGCAGAAGTGTGTGTGTGTGTGTGTGTGTGTGTTTACTATCTCAGTGAGTTTGAAGAAGTAATAAAACTATGACACGTAAGCCACTTACAAAGGACTTAATTCTCCATAGTTCCTGGATCACTCCAGGAATTCTAAAACAGATACAAAGCTTACACTAATAAAATCAAAACAAAACAAAATGACAAACAAAATCAAAATAATTAATATCATAAAGAGAAAATGGGCTAAGATGAATAACTGGAACATTATAAGACAACCAAAATAGTATTATAATTTACTGATTTCAGGTATTTTGATATGACTGGAGTTTGAGGCACATATGTGGAAAGGTGAGAGTTGACTGGATAAAGAAAAGTAAAGGCCAGGTGCCAGAAAAAGAGGCTTTATGTACTGTAAGGTATGCCTTAGACCTTGCTACAGATGAAACCTTGACTTTACTGAAGGAAAGCACTTTGAATCCTTTCTCCAATCTGCAATGTAGTAGAGGAAAAAAAAGAGGTGGCCAGCACACTATCCATGAGTATATTTCAGCAATATTTTTCAGTACGATATTTTAACAATATGAATATAACTGATCATTGTCACTTTCCTAAATTTGCAATTGAAATATTGGGGGTAAACACTTCATGCAATGTACATTCTATCCAAATCACTCAGTTATTCCAAAAGATTTTTTAAAACTACAAATTTAATGAGCTATACTTAGATACTTAATAAAGCTGGCATAAGAGACAAACAAGCTACAAATGGAAAAAGTTCCATTACACTCATTTTTCTCTGGATCCCCTCCCATAAGCTATGGATAAAAATAATTGACCAGAATACATGGAAACTATTGGGGCAGAGGTTGTCTATGAGGTTTAGGCTTGCATGACATGGAAAAAACATAGGGTGTCCCTTGTGGGGTGCTGCCACATTTAATGTGTAGGGGTCTCTGCTGCCTCTGATTTGTGCAAGCAGGCACTTAAGTGCAAGGACAGTGACTGAGATAACAGGAATAGGCTTTGGCAGGGAGAGACTTACTGAAACTACTTGAAAGCAATAACCGAAGAGGGTGGAGGTAGCGTGTATACACTTCAAGAAGGAATGAAGAAAGGCACTTGTGAATACAAGCCCAAAGTACAGTGCTCTCCGAAAGCCAGAGGGACACATGTTAAAAGGATGGGTAAGGCAACAGGATCAAATTAAGAACAAAAGACCATGAAAAGGGAGACGACAGAACATGTTGGCACTTGTCTGGAGAGGTCTATGCAAGGGACAAATAAGCGTTGATACACTTAGAAAGAATAAAGTCATTCTTAAGGCGCAAGTAGCTCTTACGATGCATCCAAAAAGCCTTCTAATAGTGAGGGTGACAGATGTACTGCACTATGATTCAATGTTCTCAGTCTTAGGAGGAAAATTTTGGACACATAAGAAAGTGTTATAAAAGTTGAATTATAAGAAAATGTCAGCCTGGCAGTGGTGGCGCACGCCTATAATCCCAGCACTTGGGAGGCAGAGGCAGGCGGATTTCTGAGTTTGAGGTTAGCGTGGTCTACAGAGTGAGTTCCAGGACAGCCAGGGCTATACAGAGAAACCCTGTCTCAAGAAAACAAAAAACAAAAAACAAACAAACAAACAAACAAAAAACCAAGAAAATGTCTGCAGCAATATCTGATTGTGTTACAGAAACAATGGCCTTTCAGTCAAAGATTCAATCTTCCCTATCCATAACTGGTTCAATAGGGTGGAACTCTTTAAATATTCCCTAAACTGGAACATTGGAAGACTGAAAACCAGACAAGCATTCAGATTGTTAATTGCTAATGAAATAAATGAGTCCCTAAACAGTTAGTTACTGTTAGGGTTCAGAAATGAAAAATTCCTTTAGGCTTGTCCATTTGAAAAGTTGATCCTCTGCTGAGGGCAATGTTTTAGGACCTTCTGGGACCACATAGGAAATTGGGTCTCACTGGGGGAAGTTGGATACTGGTGACCTTTCTTGTGATTTACAGTCCTACCTGGATTCTGGCCCAAATTAAATATTTTCTGACTTGACATGATATAAACAAGCAGCTTTTGTTCTTACTGCCATAGCAGCAAATAATCAAGAATACTGCTATATATTCCTTACCATATTGAACTATAGCTCTGTAAACCATGAGTTTTTTGTATTTATTTTAGCACAGTAATTAAAAAAGCAACTCATATGGTTGCATTAAAACAAACATATTTTATAATGAACATGATAACCTGCTCCGAGGTCTAGCTGGATGAGTTCAACTGATCCTTCACCCACTCCAAATGTTCTCCCCAGTGTCCCCACGATCTAGCTTACATCCTACATTTAGTATCCTGGCCTAGGCTGGCCAGATGTGCTTGTATCAAAACAGCCTTCTGCCTCCCACCAGGAACTACCACATCTGATCCAGTGCCAGAGAGATAGACCAGCCCATGCCACGCCCTAGACAGATCCTGTATATCCTTCTCCCTAAACTCCAGGCATGTACCAGGATGCACATTCTGCAAATCAACCTTGTACCCAATTTCCACTTGACTTCGTTCCACTTCAGCCATATCCAACCTCCAAGCCCAGCCTACACCCACACATTCTCTCTTCTTCCCCAACAAGCATATGAGACACAGAACTAACAAAAGAAGCCTACATGTTCAGATCTCTTCACAAAAATACAAATATGAGAAACCAAGGTAATATTTCCATCCTCAAAACCTATTAGCCTTGTAGAATTGTCTGTCAATGGGAATTACCTAAATGAATTCCATAATACAGAATTTAATTGAAATACTTAAAGAAGACACAAAGAAACAGCTCAATGAAATTAAGGAGAAAAGAATTTAAGGAGGGTAAAGACCTGAGTAAGTGATGCCCATTAAAACATAAACATAAGGCTTCTGCAAATGACAAAGACAGTTAAAGACAAAGCAAAAACATTGCAAAGGACTCACAGTGAAGATAGAATTGTAAAACCCAATAGTAACTCAACAAGAAAACACAACAGAAAGCCTAACAAGTAGAATGAATCAAATAGAAGCTAGACATCAGAACTCAAAGATAAAGTACAGGGTCTAGACCAACTAAGCAAAGAATATGAAATAAAATTTAAAACAAATGAACAGAATATCTGACAAATGTGAGACATCATGAAAATTCCAAACATTCAAGTAACAGGGATGGATGAGACAGATAAATCCCACATCAATTGTGTATACCGTATCTTCACTAAGATCATAGAAGAAAACTTCCCCAAATTAAGAAAAACATATCCGGGAACTGGAGAGATGGCTCAGCCTTTAAGAGCACTGACTGCTCTTCCAGAGGTCCTGAGTTCAATTCCCAGCAACCATATGGTGGCTCAAAACCATCTGTAATATAACCCAATGCCATCTTCTGGTGTGTCTGAAGAAAGTGACAGTATATATATATTTTTTAAAAAAGAAAGAAAAACATACCCATACAGATATATGAAGCACATGGAACAACAAATGGACAAGATCAGAATTGAAATCACCATGGCATATTATTAGTAAAGCCATAAGTATACACAACAACAACAACAACAAAAAGTACTAAAACTTTTAAGAGAAAAACCATAAGTCATACATAAAGGAAAACTCATGAGAATAACAGCTGAGTACTCAATGGAAACTTTGAAAGTCAGAAGAACCTATGATAATACATTTCAAGTCCTTAAAGTCTATAATGGCCAATCAACACTAATATAGCCAGTAAAACTATCTTCCACAGTTGAAGGAGAGAAAAACAAATCACAAAAAAAAACAGCTTAAAAACTTATATACAACAAATTAAATCTAAATAAAATAATAAGAATCTATATTTCTGGCTACAAAGAAGGATGAGTATAGCCAAGATCAGCAGCAAAATCAAACAAACAAACAAAAAACAAACCCATAATGTTTAAAACACAAAGTACTCCAGAGAACACAAACAACATCAAAATTAAACAGCACAGTAACCGAACTCAACACATACCTTTCATTAATTTTAAATAGTAATTGCCTCAATTGTCCAAAGAAAAGACACAGGCTAGATTGAACTGTTGGTTGCTCCCGCCCTTCAGCAGTTTTCCTGGCATCTTCTAATATTAAGAAAGCTACTCCTCTGGGAGGAATCTTTGGCCTCAGATCCAGGCTGGTGAACCTCTGGATCCTGTATCTGAAAGTTCAAATGTATTCAGCAGCAGGGACTTACCTTCCACATCTTTCAGGGGGAGCGAACATGTAAATAAAAGAAATAGCAACAGCTTTCAGTGCTTTGGGAATCTCTTGGACCAACAACTCAAAGGAGAACTTTTCAGGCATGGTGTTAGGGCTTTGTTGTTAGATGATCTATGCCTCTCAAAGGGAGCGTTATCAGCCAAAATTGAAAATTTTTAATTCATAAAAAGCATTTAAACCATATCTATATATTTATACAATGACCTACAACAATACCCAGTGTAGCCTGATAAGCCTAAACATGCAGCAGTGGTAAGCATGCCTTAGAAGTACCCAAAAGCTCTCTAATTATATACAAGATCTACTCAACAAGAGTCAAAACAAGTATGGTACTAGAAACTGAGGCAATTCCCTAGGAGTAGTCATGCATCTTATAGGAGAACCTACAACCACTATTTTACTAAAACAGCATAATCCTTAACTGCATTCTAAATATTTTTTCTTATCTCTATCTAACACAAGTAAGTATAGTCCTCATTCCTCACTATGGAAACATCTCTTTAGAACAAATGGAGAATATTACAGAAAGCAACAACCAATCAAAATACAGAGTTATGGAGCCCAGTTCCAACTGATATATGTACGGCATCTAAGGCTCAAAAATCATTATGGAAGAGTGAACAGAAAGACTCTTAACTAGAGTAACAGGGAATTTGATGTGACAATGTGTATCCTAGAAATGTCAGAAGTTATACCGAGAAGTCTAACCAACATGGCTACCTTAACATGACTTGAACAAGGACAACGGCAATAGACAGGATAATGTTAACACTGGAGTGCTCATGAAGTTTCAGCCCTAAACAAAGTACTACAACCAATTAAGAAATGTTGAGAACAGGACAAATAGTCTTCCCCAGGGAAGAGCAGAGCACAACAATTGGTTATCTATTACCAGATAGTCATTCCAGAAACATATATGCAAGTAATATTATATAGACTGGATAGGATGAATTTATATATTTACAAATACATAATGTTATTATGTAACAATTAAATATTTGAAAGAGAGCAAGAGAGGGTATATGAGCATTTGAAGGGAGGGAAGAAAAAATTGTGCCTACATTTTAGTCTCAAAAAATTAAAAAATAAAGACTAATTCAAAACATTGGCAATCAGCCAGGCAGTGGTGGTACACACCTTTAATCCCAGCACTTGGGAGGGAGAGGCAGGTGGATTTCTGAGTTTGAGGCCAGCCTGGTCTACAGAGTGAGTTCCAAGACAGCCAGGGCTACACAGAGAAACCTTGTCTCAAACAAACAAACAAACAAACAAAACAAAACAAAAACAAAACAAAAAACCCATTGGCAATCATAGTTATGCAATATAATTAACTACATGCTAGATAAAGAAAGATATGGTTAGATTATTGTGTAATCCTAGGAAAAGTAGAAAATATCTAATAGTTACCATCTCTCATATTTCTGCTTGTGTTGTGGGTGTCAAGAATCCTTAAACTGCTACATTCAGCCATTTTAGTTTAAGATTCAATTAGTTCAGTGTCTGTAAGATAGTTGTATCTCTCATAAGTGTATATAAAATTTATAATGCAAACACATATATGTATATACATGTATATATATATATGTGTGTGTGTGTGTGTGTATTTCTCTGGAAAATAGAATCATTGTCATTTATCAACTCCTCAAAGTGGTCATAAATCACTCAGAAATAAAGAAGATCTTTGAAACATGTTATATTTACAATGACCAATTTATGAAAATAAAACTCAAAGCAACCACAAACTTTGCTATATAATTTCCAACTCTAAAAACTAAGAGTCTGTCTATTAAGCAATGAAGATGTAGCAACAGTATTTTGCTCAGAAAACTATAGAGATTGGAACCTATTATTCTTTTAATTAGATTTATTACAGCACCAGAAAAGGAACTAATTTTGACCAAGAACCACCTCAATTCCTTTAAATCTGCCTCAAACAGACATGATTCCTATAGATGCCCTAATATTTAAAGGATGGCTTGGAAAAGTGTTTCTCAATCTTAGATTCAGACATCAACAAATACTTTCAAGCAGTCAATAATGGCAAGTAATTATATCATCCTATTATCTCACTAAAGTATTATGGATACTTTACAATTCCAAGTGGATAATGGATATTGCCATCAGTAGAGTTGGTACCTAAAGGGCAAAAATTATGTAGAAGGAAAATGGAATATATGAGGACCATGTGTCTACTAGTAGATCTAAAGTTTTCAGAATTGGCTCTATATCTAGAGAATACAAGTCCATAATGGAGACCTCCACCTGACTCAGCCAGCCATAGAAGTAAAGATGAAAGCACTCTTAACAGAAGGCATAGCATGCCACATCTGTCTCTCCTACCATTTTGCCCACATGAAGACTGATGCCCATCCTGACATTACCTTTGAATTACAGAGAACAAGATCCTTAAGATCAAAGAACTGCCTGAGGTCCACACTGGCTTGTCCTTTGATTCTCTGCAGTCCGTTGCTTTTGCTTTAAGCAATTTTTTAGACAGATGCTTTCATGAGCACAGTAGGAAGAGCAAGGTATTCTTTTTACTCAGTGTATAGGTTCTTGGGAAGTTACATGTAAAGTCACAGACTAAAAGCCAGGAAGTAGTGAACAGTTGGCTCTGTTAAAAGACTGTTTACACTTACCATTATGGGTCTTAAAAAAAAATATGCTCACATCAAATAGGTAACATATATGTTTTATTTTTCATATCAACTACCATATATATATATATATATTCACATGCACACATACACACAGAAAGATGGATTGAGCTATTTTAAAATAAAATTGTAAGGGAATATTTAAGTTCCTTCACAATTCGGTAAGGAAACAAATGCTAAGTTCTTGCTAGGTACTGATGGCATTTTTCTAAAATTTCACTTCAGAAAATTTCTTGTCAACTAACTTGTATTAAAGGACTGTTTAAAGGAAATGTGTAGACAAGGCATCATAATTTGTTTACTTTAATGGCAATCACCAGGTTTCATGGAAGGATAAATTTAGTATCTGTATCAGGAATTCTCAGGAAAGGAGGCACACAGATAATGTGGGGAGGGACAGAGCCCATTGTTTGCTTGGGATTACCCAGCAGCATTGTCATGTCACAGAACTTGGAGAGATGTTTTCTATGAAAAGGCAATGGACTGCATATACTTTTTTAGTCTTAAACAGCAACAGACAACAAATAAACAAAAACAGCATAAAAGCAGAAGACAGCAGAGTCTTTAATCATTTTGGCTTCCTTGGATGAGAAAATAATTTTGCTATGTGTACCTGCCTGAATCTTTACTCAGAAGAGGATGGAAGCATCAGAATTGACAAGCAGATTTGGATATTTTCAGAGACTGGAATAGGAGAAAATAGCATGAAGAAACAGAAAGATAACCCACAGCATATTCACTCCATAGCTTATCGACAAGATTAATTACCTCATAACTGCTTTAATAAAATGACTTCAAGCATATTGCAACAATAATTATCCATAAAACTCCTAATGAATTCAATTTCTCCAGAAATTGCTCTGCTGCAACTAGGGAGTGTAGCAGAAGTGGGGGGGGGGGGAGGCAATTCTGCTCTTAGGACGGCAAAGAGGATAGAAGGAGAATGAGAGATGGCCGGAGGAGCTACACAGTTTTTAATTAGTTCAAGCACGTAGGGCTGAGTGATATTTATTCTGGTTTTCACTTTGTAATGTTTCATTCATATTGATTTACGTGTCAATTGATTAGCAGGCTGATGTTTCTGTTTTAACAAAACTTCTAAATATGACGAACACTTTCCTTTTCTCATGGCCATATCTCCAGTGTTTGTTTGTATATATGAATATGCTTAGGTATGCATGAATTTAGCTCCAGTCCTCTTCAACATGCATATTCTATTTCTTGTTCTGGCCAAATGCTCCTGATAAAGAGCAGTGAAACACTATTCTGTGCCAATTCCCACACTTGCTTCACCCTGCTGTATATTTGAGTCACAATCTACTACTAGGACCATCATGCTGCTTAAGGGTTACTTTGGACACATTTCAAATATTTCCAATTCTTTGTGTCCAGAGGCAGACATGCTCAGAGCTTGTCATATATCCCTCTTCATTAACTGGATCTTTTCTAGCTTGTGTCCTAGTCCCACAAGTTTCTGGTATGTCACCACTGTCATATAATAGAAGTGCAACGACAAAGGACTGGTCTTTACACTGGAAGTAAGAATGAGATTAGATCTCTTGATGGCCATAACACTTTGTGCCAAATCACTTGATTTCCTCAAACTCAATTCCTCTGAACTTGTCTCTGACAATATTAATTCAATAACACAATATGTGTATTCTACTTAAAAGTGAGGTGGGGAAGAAAAGGACAATACTGGCATAGTGCTCTCACTATTTCATACGTATTTTCTGAATTCTGAAATAACAATTCTGTGCTAAGTATTGTGCTATCAACCAACTAAAATGCATAGACATGGAGCCCAGTAACAACGGATATATCGGCAATACAGCTTGCACATGTAAGGCTAAGGGAACACTGGAGAAAGGGGCTGAGGAAAGATTTTAAGAATCAGAGGAAATGAGAGTTTGATGTGAGGCTGGATCTCCTAGGGATGTCAGAATCTACACTCATGAAACTCTCCAATATGACTGCCTAAACATGACTTGAACAAGGACAATACCAATAGACGTGCTAACATGGAGGAAAGGTTGCAAGCCTATAAAAAAGAAACAGGCAACTGAGGAAAGATAAAACTGAGAGCACAGTCTTCCTCAGAAAAGAACATACCAATTTATTGTACCATACAAATGGCCGGAACTGGAAGTGTACAAGTGACATTGTAGAGACTGAACAGGTTGTATTTATGTGTTTAGGAATATATATTGCTTTGGTTTGAATGAGAATGGTCCCAAAGGCTCATATATATTTAAATGCTTGGTCTGCAGTTGGTGGAATTATTTGGGAAGTATATGAGGCATGTCCTTGTTAGAGAATGTGTATCACTTTGGGCTTCAAGACATCAAAAGCCCAAACCACCACCACCACCACCTCCTCCTCCTCCTCCTCCTCCTCCTCCTCCTCCCCCCCTCCCTCCCTGTGTCTCCATGTCTGCCTCATGATTGTGGATTAAGGATCAGACGTAACCTCTCAGCTACTTCTCAAGCACACTGCCAGCCTGCCTGCTGCCATGCTCTAGTCATGGTGGTCATACACTATAAATCCCTGGAACCATGAGCCCCCAAATGAATACTTTCTTTAGTAGTTTCTTTGGTTATAGTGTTTGGTCATGGAAATAAAAAATAACTAAGGAATGTGTGTGTGTGTGTGTGTGTGTGTGTGTGTGTGTGTGTATGTATGTTATGTATGTATGTATTAATAAAAAACAAGTGTATGTCCAAGGATACCAGCTCAAATCCATCAGTAGCACAGCATTACTGTGACTTAAGCGTGCTTTGCGTTTTACGACATCCATGCTGAAATTTAATCGTTATTATGAGACTGTGAGAGGTGAGACCAGGTGATATTTTTAAGACATGCTTTGTGATTTGCAATCATAAATCACTAGTATGTTCATTCTATTAATGGATTGATAGATGTGTTAATCAGCTTTTCAGTTCTTTGACAAGATGCCTCAAATAATCAACTAAAAAAAAAGAAAGATCTATTTAGGGAGTGGAATGGAGAGAGAGAGAGAGAGAGAGAGAGAGAGAGAGAGAGAGAGAGAACCTTCAAATGCAAACCTCAAATGACCTAATGTCTTTCTTAGGTTCTTCTACCTTCTAAAAGCTGTATTATACCTCACAGGAGTGAATGACCAAAGCTTATAGCTTATAATCAAGCAAGGGGAAAGTAAGTTTCAATTTTAGCAATGGAATAATAGACTCTCTGGAAAGTGGGTGTATTAACAGTCCAACCTGGACAAGTTTCATGCCAGGATAGGTTACACAGAAAAATCCTATCTGAAACCAAAGGCTAAAACAACAATAACAGCAAAGCACATCCAAAAAGTATTTTAAGTCAGCTTATGAAATCTGTATCGCTCATGACAGAAACCTCCTTTGGACTCTGCCACCCAAAAGACCATAATAATATAAACCTGTGATTTTTGAATTAAAACTGTGAGCCAAACTTAATCTTATTTCTCTTATTGTTCCCAGTCCTTGGCTATTGTATCTTAGCAACCAAAAAGAAATGAAATAAGATATGTATGAGCCTATATCCATGGGTTCAATCTAGTGGTCCTTCTATGATACAATCCTGGACTGTACAAGAATAAAGAACATGCAATATTACTAACACCAAGTTTTAGCAGTATTTATTAATCTAGCCCTACAAAATGCATTAGGAGAAAAACTTCAACCTAAAGTAGTTAACCACACACACAAGAAACACAAAGAATAAATAACCCTAGGTCAGCCAATCAAAAGAGGCAGAAAATACATACAAAGTAAACAAAATAACAGGAATCAACAAACACTGCTCCTTGACTACTCTTATTATCAGGTCTCAGTTACCCAATAAAACAGCACAGAATAACAGAATAGATGAGAAAACAGGATCCCTCCTTCTGCTGCATCCAAGAAACATGCCTTATCATTAAGGGTAGACCTTATCTCAAGATAAAAGGATAGAAAAAGATATTCCAAACAAATGGACCAGTATATTCATTTTAGTATCTGAAAAATAGACTTCAAACCAAAACTAATCAGAAGATATAGGGAAGGATACAATATACTCATCAAAGGAAACATCTGCCAAGAAGACATAATTCTCACCATCTATGCATCAAGCACAAGGTCACCCAACATCATAAAGAATCACTACTATGTAACTTTAATTTTCTTCAAATCCTATTTTTAATGATGGTTCTTAAACTCTTTAACCTCCTTTTAGCCCACCACCCACCAGAGGTAGTGGAAAAGAAAGGCTATGGAATAGGAAGTGGACCTATTTAGAATGGTTCTTAGGAGCAACTCCTGTATGTGTTGTCTGGAAATCCACAGATCAGTTCATAGGTTAGCAGGGGCATCTCAGTCCACTCACAAACACTTCATAGATACACCAGCAGTCCAATTAAGTAGAGTCTGGATAGCAAATATGAATCAGCAGCAGTAGCACTACCTAGCAGAGACAGCCAGGCCTCAGCCTCAGCACAAGTCATCAGAAGGGAACCAGGGACAACAGGAAAGTTCTTGACTGTGTCTCTCTCAGCAAAGCAAAGGTAAGTGAAGACTAGGGACCAACAAGCATTGCACAACTAGCTCTATAATCAAGCCAAGCTCATCCTCCTTCACTGGCCAACTAGTCCTATTTATATTCCCTCCAATCATCATGTGTCCTCCATGGATCTTGCCTTATCACATGTCTTGCCTTAGCAGCTGAAACTACTCTGCCAAACAGCATAAAACCACAGAATTTACAAGAAACTGCAGTACACCACTAGAAGTTTTTGGTGCATTTCTCTCTATGGAATCCAGATGAATGGAGTTCAACTACACAATGTGAGGTGGATCAATACATGTGTGTCATTAGAGAAAAATCCTTCATCACGTGTCCTTTCACATGCTTGCTTTAGCAGAACATCCTCTCTCCTGTGTCTGCTTCAGCCAAACATTTTTCATGAGTTTGCCTTAGCAAAACACCATCCAACTTGATTGACTTACCAAAGAACCCTTAAGTTTCAACTTCACTACTATAGCTTAAATCACATATTGACCCTGTCATAATAGCAGTGTGAGACTTCAATCCCTCATTTTTCTCCCATGAACAGGTCATCCAGACAAAAACAAAATAGAGAAATGTTGGAGCTGATGTCTTTAAACAAATGGACCTAATAGATGTTTATAGAACATTTCACCCAAATGCAAAAGAATATACACTTTCTTCTCAACACCTTATAGACTGGAACTTGATGTCAACTAGGGTGTGGAAGATAATGAGCGGACATGGGAGAGAATACAGGAGAAATAGCCAAAATTAAGGGTCATTTGATGGATCATATGGAAATTTAATACAGTAGAAACTTTCTATATTATAGAGCTATATAAAGTTACCAGAATGAAATAGTCAAATAACATGGGAGGCGGAGCACCAAATAGACATCTTTTATCACCATATGAAGCTTCAATACTGAGGTTTAGTTACATCTAATTGAATTGTTGACCAAAAGGGTCCCATGGTAACCCCAAACACCATAGGTTGTTGCAAAACCTATAGGTTGCTCTCCCCAAATAGACAGCAAGACCCTATTACTGAAAATAATACCTACACAACTTATTGAGCTTAGAGAAGTAAACTAGCTAGTGCCTCCCTATAGCCGTCAACCTGACTGGCTAGTGTTCTTGTTACTCTTCATGCTTCTAAAGGAGAAATGTAAACCCCAATGCAGTTACAAAATCTCAGTCTACGATAGTGTCTTGCCTGCACAAGACCTTGTACAATGGTTGTACAAAGCTTGTAGAGTAACCAGACAATATCTGATTTGATTTAAGGCCTATTCCATGAGGTGGAACCCATACAGGATGCTTCTTAGGTGGCTAATAATCTAAAACTAAATAGGTCATGGACCTTGGGTAAAACAAATTACTCTTATTCTACAGAAAGATATATAGCAATAAAATGACCTCTAATGACATGCAGCTATACTCATGATCAGTACCTTTCTCAGACAGAAAAAGGGTAGATCTGGATGGGAAGTGATATGGAGATGAACTAAGAGGAGAAGAATAAGGGGAAACTATAGTCAGGATATATTGTATGAGAAAAGAATTTATTTTCAATAAACAATAAAAACAGAATATTTTTATAAAGATACTTTTCTTATGCTCTATCATTATTTGTTAGCTCCACATGTCACTTGAAAGTCCTGATCACTCTCTTTATTCAAACATTTTTTGTATTTATCTTTTTTCAGTCACATACTTACTTACAAAATATTTGAGTTCCTTCTATAAGCCAAGCACTGTTTATGTGCTCAAGATAGAAAGTAAGACTTGGTCCCTGCACTCAAGAAAGCATGCAATATAGTAATTATACACCCATAACTTATGATAATGACTATGAATGAAAATAATGCATAACTGTGAAAGAATTAAGTTGAATTAACAGAAGTTATGAAGTGAGTGGACAGTCAGTCCAGATCACTACAAGGGATGTAATTTAATCTTAGATGTTACTGCTTCTTTGAGAATTAGTCTGTTCTCTGACTAAAAAGTTTATTCATTTCATATGCAGCTTTCTTGAAGGGTTTTTCTTCCCAATCTTCACCTGGAATAGACCAACAAACCCTAACAATGAAGTTGCCATGGGAAATAAAAAATAAGAATCAACCAAGGTGTGACCTTGAGATGTGGTACTTCTGAAACTCTAAGCTTATTTCAACTAAATGGTGTGTGTGTGTGTGTGTGTGTGTGTGTGTGTGTGTGTGTGTGTGTG
>JADRCH010007367.1:1041220-1080847 GCA_019843965.1 Rhynchomys soricoides
GAGAGAGAGAGAGAGAGAGAGAGAGAGAGAGAGAGAGAGAGAGAGAGAAGCAAAAGCAGAAACAGAAACAAATACAAAAACAAAAACAGATTTTATTTAATGGTGTGCCAAAACACATAAAAGAAACGCTTCAGGACATTGTTATATGGACTGGCTTTTTACACAACCCTCCCAATCAGATATCTAAAAGTTTAATGTCTAGTGTATAAAAGAACTCAAGCAACTGAATAATAAAGCTATCAGCCGAACATAAACAAAAGCATAAGCAAAAGACTATATTCCTTTTAAAAATATCTCTGCTTCTCAAGTTACAGCGTTTTGTTTTGTGTTTGAATCAAGTCTTTATAGAACTTGGCATTCTCATCACATATCTGTAGACTTGACAGCTGATTGGAAATTCTAAGAATACAAGTGGACTTTCTGAGCATTAATAGGGCACTAGTTGGTTATACTTATCATATAAACATTATTATTTTTAAAGGCACATTTTATTTTTAAAAGGAGTTCCATTCTATAGGATAGATTACATGATCATAAAAAAAAAGAAAAAAGAAAAAAACACTATCTTTTGGGGTCTTTGTCAGAACTTTGAATGTCAATATCTATTTTTTTTTTTCATTTTCCTGGTCAAATCTCACAAGAAACACTTTTTGAAATCCCTTCTGTCTTAGTTGGGGTTTTATTGATATGAAAGAGACAATATGACCAAGGTAATTCTTATAACTGAAAACATTTAACTAGGGCTGGCTTACAGTTTCAGAGGTTCGGTCCGTCATCATCATGGTGGGAAGGATGGCAGCATCCAGTCAGACATGGTGCTAGAGGAGCCAACAGTTTTACATCTTTATCCAAAGGCAGCCCAGAGACTGTGACTCCACACTGAGTGGAGCTTGAGCACTACGAGACCTCAAAGCCCACTAACACAGCAACATACTTCCTCCAACAAGGCTATACCTACTTCAACAAGGCCAAACCTCCTAGTAGTGCCACTTCCCATTGGCCAAGCTTTCAAACACGTGAGTCTATGGAGGCCAAACCTTTTCAAACCACCACACCTTCCTAGAGGTAAGGGTTAATTGTCTGTAAATAGCCAATAAAATGATACACAAATCAACGGTCAAGTACAATCAAAGACTAGTTTAAAGAACTAAAAATTAGTTTAGAATAAAATTCCAGTTTAGCTATGCCATGGGTTCATCAAGGCAATGAGAAAAAATAATTTCAGAATTGTAATTTTTTTTTTTACTGGACATGAATCATTTGCATCATTCAGTGGGAAAAGGTACAAGTTAATATAAAACTTGCCTCAGTCTGAGCCATTAATATAAATAATAACATCAAGTGAAGGTATATTTCCCTGGATAATTAAATCATCCTTCCAGATCAAAAGGACATGTTGAATCCCTTTAGTCTTATTTCCAATTTCTGGACATTTTTTTAAAACATAGCCTCAAGGAAAGAAAAGAGTGGGATTTAACAAAACCAGACTTTGTTTCTCTTGATCCTAAGATTTTTACAGTGCTTAAGATGTCTGCTATTCATGTTCTTACAATTCAAAGATTCCTCATTTTATCAACTCTCAAGAATATAACTATGGGGCTAATTCATTTGTTGATTTTGCCTGATTGTGGTGCTGGGGATGAGATCCAGGGTCTTGTACATACTAGTTAGTTACATCTCAGACAAGTGTGTAGATTTCTAATGAAGTAAAGAGAGTCTGTCACATAGACGTATAAAGTGAGTCAGTATATCCAAGAGTCAGCTACCGAGACTGCTTTAAGACATTATTTTTATTGAAGCTCCCATTTTATCCTTTCTAGAGGTACATGGTACTTCCAGTTGTGGTCCTTTAATGATTCTACAGAGCACATTTGTGATCCCAGATCCTCACTTACAGTCTAGAATTCATCTTTCTCATTTTTGTTAAGACAATTAAGCCTGGTTTATCTACCTCTCTAAGAATATTATTTTAGAACCCAGCCAGAGTTCTGGCCACACTCCCTGTAGTGGCCTGTCATCAAAACTGGCAGTCACTCTCCTGAGACATTGTCCTTGAGTCCATAGCAGGTGTCAGGATCCCTCATGTCAGGGAGTGAGCATATAGGAAAGCAGTTATTGTGGCCACACATCCTGCTAGCCACCCAGCTGGATGCAGGTGTATGCCATAAAATCTTCCCCATCATAAGGAAGGTATAAGAAGAGATTCCTATTTCTGCCAAAAGGTTTCTGATTCTTCTCTTCGGAGAACCCACTGCACTGTCTGTCTCTGATACTGAGGCTGGAACTTTCCTAATAGTCCTCTCTACGCTGGCTTCTGTCCCTCTATCTATCTCTGGCATTAAACACTCTAATATACAATTTAATCCCCCAATTTTATTCCAGTGACCATGAACTCACACTGGGACCCTCTAGTTTCTATCTTTTGAGTTAGTATAGTCAACTACCCTCTTCATTTCTATCATTTTGAAATAGGCTATAAGCTGCAGAAGCTGGTTTTTTTTTTTTTTAAATAAACAGACTAACTCTCTAAGGAAAATACAAAGCATGCTCTATTTCCCAACATTTATGATGAGGTAAACCTGGTCCTGTAGCTCCAGAGCATCTCATGAGACTAACATTCTACAGGACCCACTTTGGGAAAGACCATAAAGTCTCAACCAATGGCTACCTAAACATGAGCTGAACAAAGACAACAATCCACATGGCAAAGTGAATGAGATAAAGCCTCCAAGACCTCAACCTTATACATGGAATATGGGCAACCATGGAAGCCTGGAGTGGGAGAGGAGCTCTTCCTCAGGGAAGAGCACACCATTTGGTTGTCCAGTGTCAAACAGTCAGCCTTGAAATCATACATACAAGTAGCATTATATGGACTTAACAGATTCCAATTAGGAATGTGTATGTATAATATATATGTATATGTTTGTGTGTGTGTATATATATATATGTGTGTGTGTGTGTGTGTGTGTGTGTGTATTCAATAACAGTTGATGAAAAAAGAGGCCACAAATTTGAAAGAGAGCAAAGAGGGTTTAAGGGGCTACTCTGTGAAGAGGCAAAGAAAGGGAAGGGAGAAATGCAATTATATCATAGTCTTAAATATTTTTTAGAAAACTAATTTAATTTACTTATTAAAGAGGAAAATAGGTACTGCTGTCTTGGTGACATTTCAAAATCAAAAAAGTTTGTTTCCTTTCATTGGTGCCCTTGAGCAACAGGAATGAATTTACTGACACATTTTAGCAAAGAATATGGCGGAGGCTGTCAGAAGGTTGACTGCTCTGAATAAATGTTCTGTTTAAATTGAATGCCAAATATGTGTAGAGAAAAGAAAATACATGGAGACAAATGAATGGAGACCTAGCGACCCCAAAAGAGATGGCAGACCAAAGAATGACTAAGGAATCAGGCTCAGGAAGAATAACTGCAAAATGAACTGTCTTATTTAGTACAAGGTCTTTTATTTCAAACACTGATTTGTTTCCTTTTTCTTTTCAGCAGTGCTGTGAGATTGGGATGAGTTTCTCCTCATTTTTCCAGTGCTAGTGATACAGAGTCTAAACATCTCACCCAAGGTTATCTAATTAGCAAGTTTCAGAATTGCTTTTGAACTCTACTTTGTTTGGCTCTATAGCAGATGTTCTTAAGTACTGTGTAGAATTACCTTTCTGAGAAAAAGGTGATCAAAGAGCCTATATGACAGTTCCTGGGAAAGAACTAGAGTTAGTCAGATGGCTATGCAAAGTCTTACTGAGAGCTGAGCTCTGAGCTACCTATCACACTGGACAAAGAAATAGAGCTAAAATGCTGTTGGCAGGTACTGGCCCAATAAGGCAGTATAATACAACTCATTATTGAATGCTGATCTTGGAAAATTATTTAATTTTAGTGCCTCAGTTTATGTGCCTATAATTAGGTATTAAGATTAAACTAGTGACTATATCAAAAGCCTTTAGACCAGGTCTTGTTCACTATGTACACTTTATTAGTTTGGGTTATGGTTATTGTCTCAATCTGAGGCCAATTTTTATTTGTTTTTTTGATACTTTCTACACCCACATAAATAAAGAGTAGCATTTTATAATGTAAGCACTAAAATGAAGCAGAAAGCTGAAAGCCATCTGAGCCAAGAATATGTGGAAACAAAGACACTAGTCAAGTAAAGCCAAGCGCTTGAAGCATAAAAGCCAGGAACATCATTGGATTCTGCTCTGTAGCTGTCCATAGGAGAGTTTTCCAATGTTACCGCTATGCCCTTTTATGTTTCTAATCTTAATTCATGTCTGCTTCTTGATCATTGTATTTTTGTCCAGACTGACTTCTCTCCATTAGGAGACTTCTTTCTACCACCTCTCTTCATTAGCGTTGTTTCCTCTCTTATGTACAACTCTATGTTGTTGCTATTTTTAAAAACTGTCTGAGTTCTCTAATTAAGCTTTGGCAATTCCCTGAAGTGTTCACAGAATGGGTCTGCAACAGACTCCTTACTTAGAAAGGGAAAACAACTTTTCCTAAGAAATAGCCAGGTAGCCCCTGCTCTTGAAATTTCCTCTAGGCTTTCAAACTCAATGTATCAAATTCTCTTTTCCCTCTAGACCAGCTGCCTATGATTTCCACCCAGAACTACTACTGCTCTTTAGCAAACAGATTTTACTAGGGGAGTGACTAAGAACCATGAGATCTTAGAGTCAGCTAGATGTAGACTGGAGCTCCTTGTGAATGCTGTGACTTTATACACATTACTAATTCTTATTCAACTTATCTGAGACTCAATATTCTTTTGCATGAAATGGGAAGGATGATGATACCTACCTCATAAGGCTTTTGAGTATCAAATGAGATGCAGCACATGAAACTGTCAGCACAGTGCCTGGAACATAATAGTAGTTGACATTTCCTGGGATTTTACTATGTGGCAGGCTATTTTCTAGCGCTCTTTGCCTGTATTTACTTATTTCGAACCAAGTTTACCACATAACTACCATTATTTTATGCATTTGTGAATTAAAATATTTCTGCACTGGAAAGTTTATGCTACTTGATGAAAGTCATATAGCACAGTTGGTATCTACACTCACTGTCATCTTGCTTTGGTATCTTCCATGAATTATATACTCAAAATGTCAACACCCTTTCAACAAAGGACGAGAATTTCTTTGCAATTATGGCATGCCAGACTCTGCTGAAAGGTTTTCATGCCTGAAGTTCATTAATCCTAAACTTCATGAGCTAAAGATCGTCTCTCCAATCTACAGAGGACAAAATTAAGGCCCAGAGATGATAAAGCAATTTGTTAAAAGTGAGCAAGTAACAAATTTACCAAACAGAATTCTAATCACATATTCACACATCTGTGTGATGTTACTGGCATTGCTACGATTCACCTTCATGAATATTCTTTTCTCATAGGATGGAAGAAAATAACATTTTTATTTTTAATGTCATTCTGTAGTCTGTTGTAACCAGATGGTGACTTCTACCGAAGGTGAAAAGTGTTATGTTTAAGAGAAAGCTTTCATCATAAGATTTCATCTGGGACTAGAGATGCCAAGATGGCACACTTAGGTCAAGAAGAGTCACACTAATGGCTCCAATTGTGAAAATAAATTTTAAGCTCCAAATGACCACAACCATTGGAATTTAAAAATTCTTGAAAACACACCTCATTGCTGTAGTCTTACTGTCATAGGTAAGTATTAGTATTATGAACACCATGACCAAAGCAATCTGGGGAGGAAATGATTTATTTGGCTTACTCTTCATCATCAAAGGAAGTCAGGACAGGACTAAGCAGGGCAGGAACCTGGAGGCCATGGATGGGTGCTGCCTACCCACTTGCTCCTCATGGCTTGCTCAGCCTGTTTTTTTTGTTTTGTTTTGTTTTTGTTTTTACTGGTAATAAATCATAAAGAATTTTATTTTAAAAACAATTCTTTGACATATATATAATTTACCAGTTATTAGGGACTAAAGCAAATTTGCATACAATAAGGCAGTTGTGTGTGCTTATTTTTACAGAAAGAATTAAATCTCAGCTGAAACTCTGATGCTACAGGACTTAGAGCATTGTCAGTATTGTTCAGAGGTGGCTGATGTTTAGATCATACACACACACACACATACACACACACACACATACACACACATGTGTCAGTGCCAAAACCACCGTGTCACATAAATGTGTAGTATGAAGTAGCAGAATTATGATTAGGGCTATCTCAGAAAGAGCTAGAAAGTCTGTCATAATCCCCAGCTGAAGCTCATTGAGCGATATTTTTTTTTTAATGAAACGTCAGCAAATCAAACTACAGTTTCTGCAGTAAAACATTGTAGCACAGTGCAGTGTAAGTGAGCAAATCAAACTACAGTTTCTGCAGTAAAACATTGTAGCACAGTGCAGTGTAAGTGAGCAAATCAAACTACAGTTTCTGCAGTAAAACATTGTAGCACAGTGCAGTGTAAGTGCATTCTTACATACTTACATGAGAAACAACAGCTGGGAACTATATGACGTTCTTCGCTCCCCTCAATTAAACTATCATGTTCCTATAAGGGCGGGCTATCTGTGTATGTGGTAAAAGCATTGAGTTCCTTAACATCACAGCCCAGGTCCAGGCTACAGTGTTTTTGGAACCTGTGTTAGCATGCTGGCACAGCACAAAGTGCCTGTGCTCTGTGCCTCCATCTGAGACTGCCGTGAAGTCACATGACACCACAGAGGTGAGTTCTGCTGGAAACAGCTCAGGATCAAGACCCCCATCAATCTGGAGCTGTCTTTCAGTCATTGCACATTCAAAAGCCTTTTACCATTGCCAAAAGTTTGTGAGTCCCCCACATAGGCTAACAAGCTACAGTTTAGGAAGCTTGGATATAAAGTAGTAGTTGTGTTTGTTACTCATATTTAGTTAAGAGCAGAGAAAATGATTGATAAACCAGACATGCAGAAAACCTTTACTTGATCTTACATAGCAATCTGGAAAACACAGAAAGGAAGGAAAAGAGAGCAAGTAAGAAGCTTCAGTAATATTGGGACTGTGGGGATGTGGTCCAGCAGTTCAGTTTAATCACGGTGCAGGCGGACTGCAGACAAGCTAGAACTAAGCCTGGGAAACTCATCAAACTATCCACTATCCATCTATCTCATAAATATTTGAAGTACTTGTTGATTATAAAAAATAGGGAGATGGCTGGTGTTTCCAAGTGTTAAAAGTGCACTTCCAAATATGAAGAAATATAATCAGACACAATATGAATGCATTTAAATAGTAAAATTATTTATAATAAAGGATATTTTTAAAAATGAACCTATTTTTAAAGGCCAGTAAAGCTGGTGAAGGTCGTACCAGAATTCCCACCTAATTGGGAGGCTGGGGCAGGAGAATTGAGCCTATAAGTCCCAGAGCAGCTAGGCAACAGAGGGAGACACTATCTCAACAATAAAATAAAAAGCAAAGTGACAAAAATTTAAATCCAGAATAGGTCATCACTATCTATGACTGATCACTTCTCATCAATTGGGGTTAGCTTTAATCCAGCCAATGTCTGTGAGTCACCTCCTGTGACTGGGACTCCACATTGCCTGACTACACTTGCACCTCTGAAGTCACCTTGGTTACAGATTCCACTAGATACAAACAAGAGAAACAGGTAGTGAATTCACATGTGAGCAGACCCAAGACAGCGAACCACCACAGGAGAACATACACAAACCTAGTAGCAAGTATGGAAAACCAAATTAAAGCAATTTAAAGCATGGTTACCCACCTATTAAACAATCAAACATGAACAGAAATGCTCAGTAAGACATTTGGCAGGACCCAGAGCACTGGGCACACCATCATGAGCCTGGCACTGCAGATCGGGTCCATGTGTGCAAAAGTGATTGGCATGACATGACAAATCACATGACAAAGACTATTAAAATTTTTTTTCTCCCAGGGAATCATTCTGGTTTCGGTATTTCTGAAATCTACCTATAGGACACAATTCAAAAGATATGTATAGTAACTGTCACAAACAGCCAAATCCTGATATTTATAAGAAGGAAAATTGAATTGCAAACCCCAAATGTCCAATAGCAGGGAGAAAAGTGTCCCCGCCTCCACAACACTCAATACACTGCCTTGTGTCCCCAGGTTACTCTACAAACATCAGCCCCACACAACGTCCTCAGGTAGGTCTTCCTTAATTCACCATATGGACCCTCATTATCTCTCAAAACTTCTGTCTGCCTTATTCATAAGATCTAGTGTTAACTCTTTGAATGACATTCCTATTTGATGCCAACTCCACTACCTGAACAGAAGCTTCCTGAAAGCAGGATCGCTGGCCACATTTGCTCACTCCATCTTTGCCATTCAGTATAGATTCTGAACAGGATTAGTCGATGGTCGGATGGATGGATGGATGGATGGATGGATGAATGGATGAATGGATGGATAGATCATTGGATGGATGGGTGGGTGGGTGGATGTATGAGTGGATGTATGGATGGATGGATGGATGGATGGATGGATGAATGGATGGATAGATCATTGGATGGATGGGTGGGTGGGTGGATGGGTGGGTGGGTGGATAGATGGATGAGTGGGTGGGTGGATGGATGGGTGGGTGGGTGGGTGGATGGATGGATGGATCATTGGATGGATCATTGGATGGATGGATCATTGGATGAATGAATGGATGGTCAGCCTGTCTTCTTATACAACTCAGAGTCAACAGCCCAGGGGTGGCACTACCCACAATGGGTTATGCCCTCCTCCATAAATCAATAATTAAGTAAATGTTCTGCAGCTACATCTTATGGAGGTGTTTTCTCAATTGAAGTACTGTCCTTGTGTCAAGTTGACATAAACTAGCCAGCATAGTTACTCATTCCAACTAAATATATATTATTTTCAAAACTTACATTGTGGGTAAATGGACATGATATACTCTGAAGTGACCAGATAAAATATAAAATTGACCCTCACATTCTTTTACTAATAAAAAATAAAATAAATAAAACAAAAAGAAAATTTCTTATGCCCAGAATGGTAAATCATGCTTGTAATCCAAACATTTGAAGGACTGTAGGAAGGGGAGGTTGCTTAAAGTTCATGGTTACCCTGAAATATAAAATGAGACCCTATTTGGAAAGTCAGAGATGAGATAAAGAAATGAAGCAAAGAAGGAAAGAGAGAAGAATAAAAGGAATTCAGAAAGACAGGGAAAAGCTGTATGTATCATCATGATTCTTAAATTGTTTAATAAAAATTCCAGGGGCAGACTATGGTTAAAGGGTACAAAGCTTCAGTTTTATAGGGGAAATAATTTTTAGAGATCTGACAAACAACATGATGACTATGGTAAATCACATTTTAATTTATGCTTGAAATTCACTAATGCAGTAAGACTTCCATGTTCTTACAATGGCAACCATATGAGGTGATGAATATGCTAATTAGCTTGATTGTGGCAATTATTTCACAATAATATTAAAACATCATAGTGTAAAACTTAATTATACAGAAAATTGTCCATTATACTGTAATAATATATTTTAAAATAATAAAATTTTTTGAGCTTAAAGCAATATCATAAACTTCCCAAGGGCATAGCAGTGCATATGTTCAGGTTTGCGTGTGATTATAGCTTTACCTTCAGTCCTAGATACATGATATTTTCATCAAATATTTAGTGAATAAATGTGTGATATAAACTAGCCCCATGTAAAAGAACAGAAAGTAATTAGTTGTATGCATTAATAAGTCGTAAAACAAAGAAAGCATTTTCCTTGGGATAATTTGGTCTAGACTCATTGTTGCAAAATATCTTCACACTATCAGCAATTACTTTCTGTCTTAGGGAACCAATGTGAGAATTCTGCCAATTTCTAAGTATATCTATCCCAATTATACATTCTGGAACTGGGGAAATGACCACAGGATGTGTTCGGGGACCTACTGGACCTACTGTGAGTTGGACATCAGTCAAAACTCCATTAATCACCTGTCCTCCATAAGCTCCTACTTTAACTGGAGGGCCACAATGTTTCTTGGGATCTCCTGGGATCAACGTCAATTCAGAGCCAGTATCCAATTGACCCCTGAAAGTCTGATTATTTCTTTTCCCCTAGTGTACAGTTACCCTTGTAAAAGGCCATAGGCCCCTCTGGGGAAGGACTGGAGAAAGGCTAACAGCAAAACTTTTAGGTGTCTTATCAAGATCCTTCCTCAGGGGAACCTGGCTACACCTTCATTCGAGGGGTTCTGGGTCTGCAAACTGGCTCAAGTCTGGAAATTGATTCACTGGCCAAGATTGCCTTTTGCCAGGATCCAATGTAGCCTTTCTTTCATTTGTTTGAGAATTTTTCTGCTTATAGAGACCAAACAGATATGCAGTAGGCTTCCTATGTATTTCATACCTGGAAACACCATGACTGATTAGCCAGAACCAAAGGTCCAACGAGTCATGCCATTATAAATTTCACTTCTCCTGTGCTGACCATCATGGTATATGTCATTATAAATGTTGTTTTGTTTACGCTGTCCATTATAATAACTACGATCACCTTGTCTCTGACGATTCAATGCTGCCACCTGGCCCTTGTTACCTCAAGGCCCAATCAAACCCATTGCATTTAATTCATCTAACTGAACAGCAGCATCTCCAACCCTAAGTCTGGCACAAGGAAAGGGGCAAGAACAAAACTCTTCAAATGTGCTGGTGCTCCTCTCACCAGTTTGCATCTTATAGGATTGGTGAAGGGCATATCTTCTGGGCCTTCCCATTGTGGAGAATTAGGTTTTACAAAACGTATCCAGTCTAGCATTGCAATTTCCCTGAGTCTTAAAATCCCTTCATCAACACCAAACCAAGGGATATCAGGAATCTCCAACTCTTTTCAGTAGGCCATCTTTTGATAAATGCTTCAGCCAACCATTCAAACAAACATCTGACACCTTTTTTTTAACTATACGAGCTTCCATATTAAACCTTGAATCTCCACTCAGAGGACCCATGTCAATAAACTTAGCCTGATCTAGTTTTATGTTCCTTCCACCATTATCCCACACCCTTAAAATCCATTCCCACACATATTCTCCAGACTTCTGCTTGAATGAATTAGCAAACTCATTAAGTGCCTTAGTAGTGTAGCGCTCTTCCTCATGGACTACACTTTTTACCTCCCTGAGTAGTCTGGTTATAGGTCTAGAAGAAACTATTGGTGGGCCTTGAGAAACATCAATATTGTCTTCTCTGGCATTTTCTTCAGTGAAAGTCACTGCTGGCCCATCAGACTCTGAGGGATTAACTTCCTCATGTGGAGAAGGCATTATTTCAAGGGGTGGGGCTGAGGATACTACTTCCTCAGGTGGGGTAAACCATTGAGAATCTGAAAATTCAGAATTCTCAGCTTCAACAGGGTCCTCCCACACATCCCCATCCCGTTATAGGATCCCATTCATTGCCAATTAATGCCCTTACTTTAACTGCCTACTCACCCTCTGAGGCTGAGACTTGAACTTTCGCTGTAATTCAGCCAATCTTATAATGAGGGCTTCAGATTGATTTTCTGCAACTTGAGCTCTATGGCTGCTGGAGAGAAGAATCTCTTCAAGGACACACTTAGCAACTTTTAGATTGGTTACTTGCATCTGGATCTGTTCAATTTTATTATACAACTCCTTCTTTTCCTTCATCATCTTTTCCAGAGATGCTAAGAGCAACCAGCCAGCAAAGTCATTTTCAAATTTTTCCCCCATTTTGTAGAAAGTTTTGTACACATAATCACCCAATTCATCAAGATGCTCAATGGCATTAGCTTCTTTAAGTTTGAAATATATTTCCGACCACGGGTCTTCAGTATCTATCAAGCTCCCAGAAGAGAGCTTATCTGGAGAGGTTTCAGCAGTTGAAGGTGCTGGTGAACTACTAAACCAACTCCAGATTCTTAAAAGATTCATCCGTATACTGCTTTCTGCTCCTCTAGAGCCACTCCCAGTATCAACTTCTGTATTAGTCAGGGTTCTCTAGAGTCACAGAACTTATAGGTAGTCTCTATATAGTAAGGGA
This sequence comes from Rhynchomys soricoides, assembly GCA_019843965.1. NCBI lineage: Eukaryota > Metazoa > Chordata > Mammalia > Rodentia > Muridae > Rhynchomys > Rhynchomys soricoides. The sequence continues at coordinate 1,053,281 of JADRCH010007367.1, forward strand.
ATTTGTTAACGACTTACAGTCTGTAGTCCAACTCCCCAACAATGGTCAGCAGCAGATGTGAACGAATATCCAAGGATCTAGCAACTGCTTAACCCCACAAGGCACGCAGAAGAATCTTCCTTCTTCCAGTGTCCTTATATAGGTCTCCAGCAGCAGGTGTGGCCCAGATTAAAGGTGTGTACCACCACACCTGAAACTTGTGTCTTCCAGATGCAAGATCTAGATCACAGGTGAGCCTTCTAATTCTAGATTGTAGTTAACTCCAGATATAGTCAAGCTGACAATCAGGAATAGCCGCTACACTTTTTCTTTCTTTCTTTTTCTTTCTTTCTTTCTTTCTTTCTTGTTTTTTTCTTTTTTAATTTTGCCTTTTCCAAAAGACTGATCTAAGAATTGAGTTTGGATTTTCATGCATTTTTCAGTCACTATTAATATCACATCCTGTATTATATCTAAGATGCTCAATTCCCCTACCTGACCCTTTGTCTCTGAAAGACCTTCTTGTTCTTAAATGCCACCAGATAGTATCAACTTGGTTCCCATTGTGCTGTTCCTATTTCTTTCTTACAAACTTTAACTGATGGGACTACTGTTGTTTTATTGTGTTTTTTATTCTCTCCAGAAGGAAAAAAAAATCACAGTAGTCCCTCAGCTTAGGTGTCTCTATCATTGATTCTTGGCTCTGTTTCTTTACTCTTCAAAAGCTATGATCAATCAGTACAGGCACACCTGGTGTAGGCATCATTTATGTCCATGTTACTAAAAGTCTTGGTTTTCAAATGCCCCTTCCTTATGCTTGAGATATAGCTGCAAGGAAGCATATGACATTACTCACTTTTATAGATACAAGTTTAAGACAGCCCCATTTGTTTCAAGTGTATTCTTTTTTTTCTCCAAGAATCCTTTTTCTTAACCAGGTCATCTGCATCATCAGCTAATGACTATCCTGTTTATTTTTCAGTGATTGGCACAAGCCTTTCTGCAAACTTTCTCCATCAAGACATGATCCAAGAAGGAGAGAAAATAGCATGAAATAATAGACTAGTTTGAATATAGCAACTAGAACTGTTGTTAGCTCCATAACCTTTATTTTGTAATCGCATTAAAATTTACCTGCCCTGCATCTTGCTTATAATGATCTTGCTCAGGTATGTTATTATCATAAAATCAAACCTAAGGAGAACCATAAATGATTAGTAATGCCTTAAAAGGTCTCATTCCTCATTATGGTAACCAAAATGGTCCTTTGTTACCATGGAATTGCAAAATGGAAATCTTGGTATTTGACTACAATTTTAGCATGTAAATATTTTCTAGCTTTTCAATATTGCAGATCTTTAATCAATTCAGTCCACTGGTAGTTGAAGCAGTTACTCATATTAGTCAATGAACATAAGATGATTCCAAAAATGATTGGGAAACTAGTTAATTAGTTATTGCCCTAATTATTAGCTGTGACCTGCATGAGTGGACTTAACATTTGAGGACATTGGCAATGGTTTATCCAGGGTTAACAAAGGAGGCTGACTTTATTACAACAGCCAAGAGGATGGGTAGGCCTTCTCTTAAGACACTGCCCCACGATTTCACTTGAATAATATAAATATTACCTAGCATTCTAATTATCCATCTCCATAATTAATCTTGCACATGCCACAGAGCAATGACCAATTATGGCTTTCCCTGGAGCAAATACTGTGCCTCAAGGCTATTGTAACATGCGACTAGGAGTAAATTGGACAATGAGAAGGGGAAAGCGACTCCAAGGTTCAAATGATTATAAACAATGCTTTAAAAATTGCTTCTGCACACTTCATTTAAAAATGGATTATAATGTGGCTTTGTATTGAAAATGAAGAACAAGTAAGAGAAAAAAATCAGAAAACAAATTCCATATCTGGTCTGGAATACAAGATTTCAAGGCAAAGAAATTGTGGGGACAATTGTGGCACACTTATCAAGTATATTACCATACAACAATTCATAGAATTTCTTGCACATCGCTTTATCATCTGATGGACAGCCACAAACACATTTACATCTCTGAATTGTCATGAGTAATAACTGACAGAACAGATACATAGCAGTCTGATATATAGGAGGTATTTTAAAAAGCATTGATTTCCTCTATTCTTTTCCTTGAATTTCCTTGAATCCTTCCAAAATCAGCTGTGATTTTGGACAAATCATGGGCTATCCAATTAAGAAGAAACTGAGACTTCATCTACTTCAATGACCTCATTTTTATAGATGTGAAAAGAAACTCAGCAAAGTTGAGTGTGTCTTTCCAGGCTGATCTGTTACATGAGAATGGGCTCTGAGGTCCTATTCTGGTGTTCTGTCAGTGTCTGTAATTTTCTGTACTAGCTGTTCCTTTCTAGGTAAGAACCATGCACAGGAAGAATTTATCTGGTTTTTTTTCTAGAACTTATATTTAAGTCAGTCTGGTATTTTAAATGGACAACCATCATTCTACAGCCCATAATTTCTATAGCTATGTGCTAAGCAACTCTAAGAGTTATTTGGGATGTGGCTGTAAACAAAGTAGACAAAAGAAACAAGTAGCCAAAGAAAAATGCTATGGAGAAAAAACTGAAAAAAATGTCTGAAAACCTGCCTCCACGTGTCAAGAAGGAATAAGAGAGATACCTCAGGTTTAACAATAAATAGCAGTAAATAACATTGGACTATTAATAGAATTGTGTGTGTGAGAGGGGGATGGACATTACATCTATGGTCTTAAGCATGCTAAACACAAATTTTACAACTGAGCTACATTACCTGCTACTAACAGATATTTAGAAGATTTGAATAGGAATGGACTCATAGTGACCTTACAAATGATGATGAAGTCATTTTCCATGTGTTATGTTGAAGGATGCAGCAAGGCATTCAGGTTCTGGTGACCAGGAGGAACTGGGGAATGAGGGTGAGTTTAGGGTTTTTTGTGAGTAAGAATGAGGTACCTTCGGAGAATCTGGATAGAGCTTGAGATTCAGGCTGCACAACAAAGATCCAGTTATAGGTAAAAATAATCAGGAAATATCTATGTGAGAGTCAGGGAACAGGTGAAGTCATGTAGGAAGAGAAGAATAAAAGGAAAATGAGCTAATGACAGTAGTGGAAGAGCACAGTGGAGCTCAACAGCCCAATTCCACAATGAGCCAGAGGAAGAAGGATTTGTTAGGAACAAGACACACTTGTTTTACATGACTCCTGTTACTCCAGTAAAGTTTGAAGAAGCACAGGCATGAACCTCACCTTATTTCATCTCTCTTCACTATTTCATGAGCTGGCTGCTTTCTCTCTGCTTTACAAATTCTCCTATCCCTGAGGATATCAAAGGACAGAGTGTTCCGCATGAGCTACCAGCTTGAATCACGGATGTTGGTTAAAAATGAGAAACACAAATTAAAACCCCCATCTGCCCAAGGTTGAACAAGGACTCACTTCCTGACTTCTGTATCAAGCTCTCACCCTGGGTGTCATCATGATTCCAGTTCTTTAACTTTATAAAGAATTTTTGTGACTCTTTTACAAACAACTTTTTTAAAAGCCTCTGTGAATTCAGCTGGAGGGGTCAAGGACACCACAAGAAGACCCTACAGAGTCAACCAACCTGGACTCATGGGGACTCACAGACACTGAACAATCCACCAACCAGAGAGCATGCACAGGCTGGACCTAGGCCCCCTACACATCTGTAGCAGATATGCAGCTTGGACTTCATGTTAGTCCCCTAACAATTGGAGTGGGGTCTATCTCTGACTCTGTTGCCTGCCCTTGGCTCCCCTTCTCCTAGCTGGACTGCATGATTGGGCCTCAGTGGGAGAGGGTGTGCTTTGTCCTTCTGGGACTTGATGTCCCAGGAGAGGTGGTAACAAAGGGAGGCTTCCCCTTCTCTGAGAACTGGAGAGTGCAATAGGGAGAAGGATTTGTAAAGGGGGGACTAGGAGGAGAGGAGGGAGGGGGCTGAGATTGGAATACAATATGAATAAAATAAATACATTTCAAAGAAATGTTCAGCATCCTTAGTCATCAGGGAAATGCAAATCAAAACAACCCTGAGATTCCACCTCACACCAGTCAGAATGGCTAAGATCAAAAACTCAAGTGACAGCAGATGCTGGCAAGGATGTAGAGAAAAAGGAACACTCCTCCATTGCTGGTGGGATTGCAAGCTGATACAACCTCTCTGGAAATCAGTTTGGCGGACCCTCAGAAAATTGAACATAATACTACCTGAGGAGTATTACTACCAGGAGCTATTCCACTCCTGGGCATATACCCAGAAGATGCTCCAACATATAATATGGACACATGCTCCACTATGTTCATAGCAGCCATATTTATAATAGCCAGAAGCTGGAAACAACCCAGATGTCCCTCAACAGAGGAATGGATACAGAAAATGTGGTACATTTACACAATGGAATACTGCTCAGCTATTAAAAACAATGACCTCATGAAATCCGCAGGCAAATGGATGGAACTTGAAAATATCACCCTGAGTGAGGTAACTCAGTCACAAAAGAACAAACACTTTATGTACTCACTGATAAGTGGACATTAGTCCAAACGTTTGGAACATCCATGATTCAATTCACAGACCATATGAAGCCTAAGAAGAAGGAAGACCAAAATATGGATGCTTCAGTGCTTCTTAGAAGGGTGAACAAAATACTCACAGGGGGAAATATTGAGACAAAGTGTGGAGCAGATACTCAAGTAAAGGCCATCCAGAGACTGCCCCACCTGGGGATACATCCCATATATAGCCACCAAACCTGGACATTCTTGTGGATACCGGGAAGTGCTTGCTGATGGAAGCATGATAAGCTGTCTCCAGAGATACTTGGGAAGAGCCTGACAAATACAGAGCTGGATGCTCGAAGCCAACTGTTGGACTGATCATGGGGTCCCGGATGGAGGAGTTGGAGAAGGGACTAAAGGAGATGAGGGAGGGGTTTTGCAGACCCTTGGAGGGAGCAACAGTGTCAACTGGCCAGACCCCGGGGCTCCCAGAGACTGGACCACCAACCAAAGAATACTCATGGAGGGACCCATGGTGCTGGCCACATGTGGAAGGGGAATGCCTTGTTGGCCATCAGTGGGAGGAGAGGCCCTTGGGCCTGAGAGTGTTAGATGCCCCAGTGTAGGAGAATGCTAGGGAGGGAAGAAGGGAGTGGGTGGGTGGGTGGGGGAGCACAGTCACAAAGGCAGGGGGAGGGGAGTGGGATAGGGGGTTTCCAAAGGGGAAATCATTTGAAATGTAAATAAAGTAAATATTCAAAAAGAAAAAAATAAATAAATAAATAAATTATGGGGAAAAACCCCTGTGATGCAGGCAGAGTAAGAAATACGACCTTTGTTTTACAGGTGAGCTCCGAAAGACCTCAGGAAATGGAGAGGTTTATTTTTTGATACTTTATTTACATTTCAAATGTTTCCCCCTTTCCAGGTCTCCCCTTTGGAACCCCCTAGCCCCTCTCCCCTCCCCCTTCCTCTATAGGGGTATTCCCCCACCCACCCACTCTTATCTTCCCTCCTTGGCATTCGCCTATACTGGGGCATCTAACACCCTCAGGCCAAAGGGCATCTCCTCCCTTGATGTCCATCAAGGCCATCCTCTGCCACATATGTGGCCAGCACCATAGGTCCCTCCATGTACATTCTTTTGTTGGTGGTCCAGTCTCTGGGAGCTTCGGGAGGTCAGGCCAGTGGACACTGTTGCTCCGTCCTTGCTGCTGCCAACTCCCTCAGCTCCTTCAGTCCCTTCTCCGTCTGGAACCTAACGCTCAGTCCAACAGTTGCTGTGAAGTAACTCTTGGGTATGCAATGGAGAGATTTATATGGGGTCATCTGAGTCAGTTCAGGACTGTCTATGGGATGCAGGTTCTCTGCTTCTTTGCATAAAGATACACTTTCTGAAAAAGTTTTACAAAGCTGAATCATTATAGAAGACACATCAGAGCCTTATATGTCTTCAGGAAAACCTGCTACCTCCCTATGGCTCCAAAATATGCTTCAGTAATTGATGCTGCTTCTGGTAGTACTCACAACCAGGACCCCGAAACCAACTTCACTCTATAAGAGCTTCTCAGATATCTATTAAATGCTTACCACAGTGACAGTGTTCAAGGGGACACAATATAGAGTCCCCTATACTCAAATAAGTATTCTGAGTAGTACGCAAAGTTAAAAGGGCATTTCAACAGAGTTTTAATTTTACTCACTAACTAGTTCATAAATAGTATGAAAGAAAACTCGCAAAAGAAGCCATGTCTGCAGAGACTGCTTGACTAATTAGAATTCCAGTACTGAGGAAAGATGGGAATGTTGCTGATCTAGAGGCCAATTACCTTATGTTGGGCTAGTTGGAGCCCTCCAGAACAGCCATTCCTTGACCACCTCTGTGCTGGGATTATTATCTTACGTCTAATAAATAAAAGCATTTTGGAGTCTATTAACAGACCACTAGCTTCCACCAACTCAAATGCAAAGAATAAAATCAAATAGCATCTTGGGCCTAGAGAACAGCTTCTGCCACCTCATGTATCAGCCTCTCTGATGTGTGGACCAATGTGTTTAAAACTTATCTTGATGTATGACTCTCTTTGTTTTGTTCTGTGAAACTGTAAAACTTCATAAAACTTTTTTTCACATGGAAACATAGAATTTGAGGGAACTTCCAAATCTGTTTTCCCAGGCCATAGTCACTTAAAATAGCTCCAGAATAAACTATTTCTTATTCCCTTTAAGAAGAGAGCTGTGTTTTTTTGTATTGACAGTAGTGACAGTAACATGGAGATCCTAGCCCTAGGTGAAGCAGAAACAGATGAGAAAATGGCTAGACAGTGATAATGCTAAAAGATGAAAATGTAGGCAACAGAAAGTGAAACTGTTAAAGTTCTTGATAAACATCCGACATAGAATGATATGTACATGGAATATATGACATCCATGTTGTGATGGTTTGAATATGCTTAGCCCATGGCAAGTGGCACTATTAGGAGGTGTGGTCTCATTGGAATAGGTGTGGCCTTGCTGAAGGAAATGTGTCACTGTGTAGGTGGGCTTTGAGGGCTAATAGTGCTCAATCTCTGCCTAGTGCAGAAGCCAGTCTCCTCTTGGCAGCCTTCAGATCAAGATGTACAACTCACAGCTCCATCTGCAGCATCATTTCTGCCTGGAAGCTGCCATGTTTCCTGACATGATGATAATGGACTGGACCTCTGAAACTGTAAGCCGGCCCCAATTAAATGTTTACTTTAATAAGAGTTACCTTGGTCATAAGCACCTCTTCGCAGCAATGGAAACTCTAAGACGTAGTTATGTTTACATTTTGGATATACAAACTCAGTTATTTTCCCTTGATTTATTTCCTTCAGTTGACTATTTTTACATCATAGCTTAGAAAATGGTCCAATATTTAAAAAGCATTCAATTAATTTTTTCTTCTTTATTATTAATTAATTTGCATCCCAAATGTTCCCCCCTTTCCAGTTCCCACTCACAGAGTTCTTCCCCCATTCCCCCTCTGGGAGTGTTCCCCCCCAGATCTCCCCTCCATGAGGCATCAAGTTTCTACAGGATTAGGTGCATCCTTGCCCACTGAGGCCCGACAAAGCAGCCCTCTGCTGCATATGTGCTGGGGTCCTCATACCAGCCTGTGTATGTTCTTTGGTTGGTGGCATAGCCTCTGGGATCTCCCAGGAGTCTAGGTTAGTTGACACTGTTGGTCTTCCTATGAGTTTGCTGTCTCCTTCAGCTCCTTCAATCCTTCCCCTAACTCTCCACAGGGGTCCCTGACCTCACTCCAGTGCTTGGCTGTAAGTATCTGCATCTGCCTCAGTCAGTTGCTGGGAGAGCCTTTCAGAAGACAGCCATGCTAGGCTCCTACCTCCAAGCACATCATAGTGTCAGGGTTTTGGTTCCTGCTCATGCAATGGACCTCAAGTTGGACCAGTCCTTGGTCAGCAATATGTTCTGCTCCATTTTCCCCTGCATTTCGTTTAGAGAAGAACAATTCTGGGTCAAATTTTTGAAGGTGAGTTGGTGGCCCCATCCCTCTACTGGGGGCCCTGTCTAACTACTGGAAGTAGTCTCATCAGGTTCCATATCCACACTGTTGGGCATTTTGGCTAAGGTCACCCACACTGAGTCCTGAGAGCTTCCCCTATCCCAGGTCTCTTGGACTTTCTAGAAGTTCCCCTGACCCCTGGCAGCTGCATTTTTTCATTCATTCTCTTGGCCCTCTGAGCTTCTCTCCTGTCTTCCCCTATACCTGATCCTGCCCCCTTTCTCCCTCCCCTCTCCCACCCTTGTCCCTTCCTCTCTCTCTGTCTCCCATGATTATTTTGTTCTCTGTTCTAAGTGGGATTGAAGCAGCCTCACTTGAGCCATTCTTCTTAACTTCTTGGGGTATGTGGGGTGTATCATGGGTAGTCAGTACTTTTAGGCTAATATCCACTTATCAGTGAGTATACACTATGCATGTCCTTTTGGTCTGGGTTTCCTTACTTAGGATGATATTTTCTAGTTCCATCTATTTGTTTCCAAATTTCATGATGTCCTTGTTTTTAATAGCTGGGTAATATTCTATTGTATTAATGAACCACATTTTCTTTATTCCATTCTTCAGTTGAGTGGCGTCTAGGTTGTTTCTAGTTTCTGGCTATTACAAATAAAGCTGCTATGAGCATAGTGTCATTGGGGAATGGAGAAGAATCTTTTATGTATATCCCAGGAGTGGAATAGCTGGGTCTTGCAGTAGAACTATTCCAATTTTCTGAGAAACCACTAGACTGATTTCCAGAGTGGTTGTTCCAATTTGCAATCCCACCAGCAATGGAGGAGTGTTCCCCTTGCTCCACATCCTTCACAGCATCTGCTGTCTCTTGAGTTTTTGATCTTAACCATTATAATGAGTGTAAGGTGGAATTTCAGGGTTGTTTTGATTTGGGTTTCTTTGGTGACTAAGGACTTTGAACCTTTCTTTAAGTGCTTCTCAGACATTCCAGATTCCTCTTTGAGAATTCTCTGTTTAGCTATGTACCCCATTTTAAAATTGGGTTGTTTGGGTTGTTTGTGTCTAACTTCTTGAGTTCTTTATAAATTTTAGATATTAGCCCTCTGTCAGATGTAGGGTTGGTGAAGATTCTTTCCCAATTTGTAAGCTGCTGTTTTGTCCTATTAACAGTGTCCTTTGCATTACAGAACATTTTAAGTGTCATGAGGTTCCATTTATTAGTTGTTGATCTTACAGCCTGAGCCATGTATGTTCTGTTCAGGAAAGTGTCTCCTACCAACAACTTCAAGTCTATTTCCCACTTTCTGTTCTATTAGATTTAGTGTATCTGGTTTTAGGTTGAGGTTTTTGATCCACTTGGACTTGAGTTTTGTGCAGGGAGATAAATAAGGATCTATTTGTATTCATCTACATGGAGGCATCCAGTTATGCCAGCATCATTTGTCGAAGGTGCTTTTTTTTTTTTTTTTTTTTTTTTTTGCATTGTATGGTTTTTGCCTTATTTATCAAAAACTAACGTGTTCATAAGTTTGTAGGTTTATTCTGGAACTTTGATTCAATTCCATTGACCAACCTGTTTCTATACTGATAACATGCAGTTTTTATTACTGCATGTAAAGATTGTAAAGATTGAGGTCAGGGGTGGTTATACCTCCAGAAATTCTTTTATTGTTCAAGATTGTTTTATAAGTCCTCATTTTTTGATTCTGTGTTTCCATATTAGAGAGATGATGAGGCATGGGGATCAGATGCATAGAGAGCAGGGGAGAGACAATAGAAATTGGTGGGGGTGGGAACTTCTCTAGAATGTGCCAGAGACCTGGAACGGGTGAGGTAAGGCCCCAGGGTGTCTATGGGGGTGACTCTAGCAGAAACGCCACCACTGGGGGGTTATAGATACTGAAGTAGCCACTTCTTGTAGGCAGGCAAGACTCCCAGTGGAAGTATAAGAATAGTAACCCGCCCACATAATGTGTCTTGCTTATAAAAAGTACAGGGACAAAGACAGAACTGAGACAGAGGAAATGGCCAACCAATAACTGGCCCAAATTGAGACCCATGAACAAGAACTAATACCTGACACTATTAATGATACTTTGTTATGTTTGCAGATAGGATCCTAGCATAACTATCCTCTGATAGGCTCTACCCAGAAACCAACATAAAGACATGCAGAAACCCTCAGCCAAACATTGCTCGGCACGTCTTGTGGAAGAGTTGTGGAAGAACTGAGGGATGCAAAAAGGGCAAGAACTTTACAGCAAGACCAACAGAGTCAACAAACCTAGACCTAGACCCTTAGTGGCTTCCATAGACTGAACCACCAACCAAAGAGCAAGTATAGGCTAGACCTAGGCACCCTGTACATATGTAGCAGATGCTCAATTTGGTCTTCATGAGGATACCACAACAACTGGATGAGATGTGTTCCAGAATCTGTTACCTGCCTATGGATCCCATTCCTCTAGCTGGGCCTCCTTGTCTGGCCTCAGTGGGTGATGATGCACCAAGTCCTACATTGACTTGACGTGGTTGTTGCAGAGTGGGATACCCAGAGGGGCTCCCCCTTCTCAGAGGAGAAGGGCAGAATTGAGGGAAAGATCTTTGTGTGGAGGTACTGGAGGGAGTGGGGGCTGATATTGGTATGAAAAGTGGATAAATTTAAAACAAAATAAAATAAAAAGAATGATTTTTAAAAAGTTTTATGTACCAATGATATATGAAGAAATATGGACCTTGAAGAGAGCTGAATATGAAAAATTTCTATACAAAGCACCATTTGTGGGAATTGGTTTTCAAATCACTGTCTCATCCAAAAGTTGTTATGTGTATTCACTCCAAATTGAATGAAAAATGAGCAAGAGCAAAAGAAGAATGAAGTCAACCAAAACCATTTGTCCCTCCCTCTACTCCTCCCAGTTCCTCCCCTCCTCTCCTCACATCGGCATCCATTCCCTTTCTCTCTCTCATTAGAAAACAAAGCCTTCTCGGGAATAATAATAAAATAAGATAAGATAAAACAAAGATTAAAATATTGATATAGGACAAAATAAACAGAAGGAAAAGAGCCCAAGAAAAGGGAAAAGAAACAGATACCCCCTTGTTTGCACACTCAGAAATCCCCTTAAACCACTAAACCAGAAGCCATAATGTATGCAAAGGACCTGTAATGTAAAAAGAGAGAAGCACAATATGAATGAACAAACAAACAAAGCAAAACAGTGCCCTCCCCAAAAAAAAACAACCAAAAGGAAAGAGTTCTGTCACATCATAGTCCAAGAATGGCTTAACACAAAGGGAATTCTGAGTGCTGTGAGAACACTCTAATTAAAGAAGGCAAGAGTCTTGTGACCTCAGTTTATTCAAAACATGAAATTGTTCTTGAAATGTGGTTTCATGTTTTCCCAGGTATAGCTGATAGGAATGAGTTTACTTCAAATACTTCATTATTGCTTGCTGTTGTTTGCCAATTAAATGTTTAAACTATCCTTTCTATGGAAAGCTTCTATGGAAAAACATGTTTTTGCCCCATACAGCTTTTCTTTGTGGCTATATACAACATGAACCCATGAGAATTTTACTTGTCTGATTTTTTCTTAACTTTCAAAGTATAAACCATCTGAAGCCCTGAAAGTAGTTGGCTATTGCATGAGACTTTAGTTTGCCTCATTTATCTACTCCATTCTCTCAGGTCCCACTGCCTCTAGAGTAGTGACAACCTTGACATGCCACTGAGATAAGAAACCTCCAAAGATGCTGTTGAATTCATTTTCTGTTGGCCATCTATTGCTGGGCATGCAGCCTATCATTAAAAGGAATTTAGTTCCCTGGTGAGATACCCTTAGAGGAAACTACATTTTCATTTGAAAGTGCTTATCAATTGATGATTGATTCTGGTTTAGGGATGGGGGCCATGTGTCCACATCTCCTTTCACCTCTAGGAGTTGATCTGGTACAGACCTGTACAAGCCCTGGGTATGCTGCCTCAGTCTCTGCCCGTTCATATGTTCATCAACCTTGTGTATTTAGAGGGATTATTTCCACGGAGTCCTCCATCTCCTCCAGCTTTTTACACTCTTTCCACCTCTTCCTTTGAAGGGTTCCTTAAGCACTGAGGGGACACAGTTGATGAACTCTTCCATTTAAGGATGAGTGTTCCAAGGTCTTACACTCCCTGTATAATATCTGGCTATGGGTCTAGGTATTTATTCCTATCTGCTGCAGGAAGAAATTTCTCCAATGAAGACTGAACTATGAATATAGCAGAATGTCGTAAGAAGTAATTATATTGCTATGTTTTTGTTTTGTTTTGTATTTTTAAAATAATAGCATTTGGTTTTGCCCTAGTTCCCTGAGCCACTAGTCCCAGATTCCTGTTCACCCAAGCAGTATTGGGTATGGATTCCATCTCATGGAGTAGGCCTTCAGTCAAAGCAGATATTTGTTGGTTACTCCCACAAGCTTGTACCACCCCTGCCCTAGCCTATTTTGCAAATAGGACACCATTGAAGATGTGTGGGTTTGTGGCTGGGTTACCATTGACATTTCTACTTTGGTAGCATTCAGAGTATCTTCTCATGCCAAAGATACTAGAAAGTGTTGATATTATGTATACACCATCTCAACCTCTCAATACTCAATGAGCTAACTAGATATTTAATACTAATAGTGTTGTCTTAAGCAATGGGGCTTTGATGTTAGTTTGTGGAGAGCAACCTATAGTCTTGTCAGGGGTCTAGATTGTTTAAGGGTTCTCATAGGACCCCATTGGCCAACAATTCAATTTGATGCAATCCATTCCTAATACTAGACATTTCACATGGTGATAAGAGGTGTCCAGCTGGGGCTCTGTCTCCTCCATTATGAGGCAATTTCATTTGTATCTTTTTCAAATATGTATATATTTTGCTTCTATTTCACTAGGGATCATAGTTGTGCATAATTTGCTTATCTGACCTTGATTTAACTTTGGTAAGTGGTACTTATGTAGAAAATGAACCATTTCTTTTAGATTTTCCAATTTGATAGAGTACATGTTTTTAAAGCATGTCTTTATGATTCTCTGGATTTCTTCAATGTCTGTTATTATGTCCCACTGTTCATTTGTAATATTGTTAATTTAGATCTTGTCTTTCTGCCTTTTTAGTTAATTTAGATAAGGGTTTGTTGATCCTATTGATTTTCTCAAAGAACCAACTGTTTCATTGATTCTTTGGTTTTGTTGTTGTAGTTTGTTTCTATTTTATTGATTTCAGCACCGAGTTTGGTTATTTCTTGTTGTCTACACCTTTTTGTTTATTCTAAATTAACATTACATACTACAGTCCTTCATCTGTGAAGTTAGTTCTCATTTACAGGACGAAAAGCTCATGTTATCTATAAAAAAGAATTACAAAGGGGAGGCATTCTTAAGGGTTTAAAATGTCATAGACCTTAAGGGAATGTTATCAGCTTGCTTTGAGACCTAGTTCTCTTGTCACCAGAGATTTCTGAGAACCAGAGTTGACATGCACAAATATGTTAGGCACTATCCTTAGCCTTTTTAAACGACTCTCCTTTACAACCAACCATGGTTTTGTACATTACTCTCAAAACAAAACAAAACATCAGTCTCCCACTCCAATCACTTCAAAGGAAATTAAAACATGAAAGTCCCACTATTTCAAGAATTAAAGATTTACCTTTGTTCTGAACCCAAACCACAGGCCACTAGGAATGGGTGGCATGGATTTCTAAAGAAGTAAGCATAGGTTCATCCCTGCTCCCTAAAATCTCTTCTGTTAAATAATATGAGCTCTCTTTAAAACAATTCCAAAAGTTAGCTAGAGATTTTGCAACTTTGTCTCTTCCAAATAATTATTAAAGTGTTAGGGATTTGTGGAAAATATACCTGGATATGTTTAATGCAACCTAGAGAGAACAAAAATACAGAAGGTTTCTGAAAATTGCATTGATTGCTTATGGTTAGAAAATGAGCCACTCACCTTACAAACTACCACATTTTCTTATAATAATGACTAGAATTGCATGTTCTATACTCCAAGAAGAATACTAAAAAGAAAAAAGAATGTAGAAGCTATGACAAAGAAATAGAAATCTATACAGCATTTGATTATAGACCTATGGTAGGTTCTTATTCAAAAGAGGACTGTGTTCTCAAACAAATGTTGAATGATTATTATGTGTCAGCATTATCTCAGGTGTTTTTAATATGAGACCTCATTTAATATTTATATTTCCAAGAGCTAAGAATTATTGTCATGACTAGTTAACAAGTGAAAACAGCGGTACTGTCACCTTCTTCTTGCTGAGGTAAAGACTTGTCCTGTTGCTCAGGCTGAGCTTGAACTTGTGGACTCAAGTATTCCTCTCACCTTAGTTTAACATCTATCTACTAGCAATATATTATATATATACAGACAGACAGACAGACAGACAGAGAGAGAGAGAGAGAGAGAGTTGTGTTGTGTTATTCTGGGCCTGGAACTGACTTGAAGCCTCACATAAGATGCATGAAGATTCTACCTCTGAATTACACCCCAATTTACAAAAAGGAAGTATCATCTTTCCCATAATTAGAAATGCTGGTAGAATGCTGAAGATATAACTCAGTGGAAGAACAAATGTTTGCCAAACATATGTGAGGCCCTAAGTAAAATTCCCAGTACCAAAAATGTGTTGATGAAGATAAAGACTCCATTTAGAACAGGACCAAATAAAAATGTATAAGGTTTATTTGAAGATCATTTTTAAACTTTAAAGTACCATCAAAAAGTGTAAAGAACACTTGCATGAATACAAAGATGTACTATTCTTAAATATTCAAATTCAATATTATAAGATGATGATTCATGTGTTAGTCTGAAACTTAGTGTATTAAATTAATTGTGACCCAAATGGCTATCTCCACAGAGCATTTTTGAATTTAGACAAGTGAGAATAGAAGCATGCATTCAACAGCAGCCAGAGAACTAGTGGAAAGCATAGAGCAAAGGGAATTACAACAGTGCAGGATGGCAAGTAGGGATAAAATAAATAAGAGCACATAGTCACGGTGGTAAGACGTGGTAGGTGCGGTAGCCCAAATGTGAGCTGAACAAGGACCATACCAATGGACATATGAAAATGGATGAGGATAAGCCCACAAAGCCTCAACTCTGAACAAACTAAAAGTAACTGAAGAGAGCTGGGAATGGGAAAGATGGTCTTCCCCATGAAGTGCAGACCAATTGGGTTTTCAGTACCAGAAAGTCATTCTTGAAAACATATCCACAATTAACATCATATGTACTGAACAGATTATATTTAGGAATGAATATGCATATACATATACATGTGTGCACACAATAACAATTAATAGAAGAAGAGGCCAGGAATCGGAAAGAACAAGGATGGTTCTGTGGGAGTTTTGGAGGGAGGAAAGGGAAAAGAGAAATGTACTTATATTAGAATCTCAAAAATAATTCTAATTATTAAATATAATGAATAAAATGTAGATTAGTATATACTACATGTGATCATTTGTCCAGCATAGTTCATTTCATTGCATAAGAGTAGAACATATTTGAAAGTATTTACACAAAACTAGAATAATTCCTTCAGGAAAACTGGACTAAGATGGAGGTAAATTTACTCTTCATTACCATACTAATTTATGGTATTTGTTCAAATGAGTATAGCCTACATATTGCATATGTAAGGCCAGAAAAGTAATCCAAAATAAAAATGGAGTTTAGTGAGCAAAACAAAAGTCTTATTTTAAAATTAAAACATTTCTATACATGTTCTGAATAATGGAAAACTCAAGCAGGTGCCCATATGAAAACTACTTGCATGTTGCTGTTAATTACAGGCTAAAATTGTACCAATTATGCAACATGGCTGATACAAGGGTTAAAGTAATTTTAGTAACTATAGTAGAACTGTATTATTCAGATCAAGAGAACTGATTGCTCCAATTTACTGGGTACACTTTCAGCCATGCCTGGAGCATTATGCTCATTTCACAAATTAGGGAAGATATTCTAGGAAAAGTATCCAAGAGAAAGATAAACTGATGAAACAAACTGAAACGTTTAGTTTCTATGCTATTTACTTTGGAACTAATATATACTTAACATTTCAAAAAAGAATTGGGAATTTCATACCCGACTTTCATAAGAGACAAGTTCTCCTTCACTGAAGGCACATTTTATAACTGTAAATGACCTCCATCTCCTGACTTTCCTGTTCTATCTCCCAGAGTACTTGGGATTACAGACACGTGTGTCGTGCCTGCTTTTTTCTTTTCTTCCTTCCTTCCGTCCTTTCTTTTTTTCCTTCAAAAATAAATTTCTAAAAGAAAGGCAAGGAAAATAAATATTTGCTTCAAATATATGAAGACGATGGGGCTACAATTATTTTACATTTCTCCCAATAGCATTACTACACTCCTCAGCACCTGAAGGTAACAAGCCTTGGCTCAGTATAAAGACATTTTAATGTCCTGGTTGTAAGGTAGAAGCAGAATGGGAAAATATTTACTATCTTCATGCTTTATTCCTTGCATGAATAGTACTGATCCTCAAAGCAGTACTGCAAGGAACATGTTATCTGTTTTCCACAGGCGATAATAGAAGATCAATAATGATTTTTAACTAAAGCCCACCTCTCCTTCCTCCCTTTCTTGCTTCCTTTCTTCTGTCCCTCCCCCTTTCCTCTCTCTTCTCTTCCTCTTCCACCTTTGCCTCCCAGTTCTGTGTTTTGGATATCAGAGAGAGGACCCTATGTATGCTATGCATCACTAGCTTGGACAAGTATTTAAATATTGTTTACAAGAATGTCCTAACTCTGCCTCCATATATGTTCTTTCATCCCTCCAATAGCAATATGGATAAAATGTTCTGTCTGAAGCATACATCTGATGCTCTTTGATTGCATCCCTGCTTAAATGACGTAATTGAACATACAAATCCTTCATTATCTGGCCTTTGACTATGTGTCTGTTGTTACTCATCATTTATGACCTTAAAAGATGTTTTCTAATTATCCAGATACATAGAGAAAAAAATTGGTGTTTCAATGGAAAAATATATATCCTCTATGATAGATTTTCCTACATTATCATAAGTTGGCCTTGCATATAATCTTTGATCTCATTTGCAATTATTTGTAAATCACAACTAACAATGTTTTGATCCTTGTTAGAATGGTAAGGGAAGACCACTTAGGAAGAACTGGGCTGTATATTAGCTGGTAGAGTGCTTGAATAGTAGGCAAAAGGCCCTAAATTTCATCTCAAGCACTATGTAACACTGGACATGATGGTGAACTCCTTTAATCCCAGCACTGTGGAGCTAGAGGTGATTCTCAGTTACATAGTGAGTTGAGGTCACCCAACTACATGAGCCCCTATTTAAAATTGAAAAAGAATATACATGGTTTACTTCAAGGGAGATATACATATTTTAACTCTGAATATAGCAAAGGTACATGGCAATTAACCAAGAAATAAATAAACAAATAAAGATCAATGAATGGAAATTTTTCTAAGAGAAAAATTTGAAGGTCCGGAGATTTTCATGAAACTCACCCAAAACAATCCTTGATGAAAGCAGGTGAAAGATTTAGATAGCAACCATAAAGGACAAAAAAATTGATCAAATATCAAAGGTAAGGAGATAACATTGTAGAATTCTTCACTAAAACTGGGTTTCAAAATCAAAGTGCAGGATAGGGACTTAGCCAAGGGGAGTGCAGAAGCGTTTCACTAAAGCTCAGTCAAGAAGAAAATCTTCAAGGACAGATACCTTGGAATTAGCTTGGAATTAGATACCTTGGAATATGGTTGCTCTCAACTCTAACGTTATGGAAATGAGATATTGGATGCCAAGGTCTGCATCACATTTCTGTGAGTGCTGAATGAAAAGAAGCACAGAATAAAATAAACTTCAGCTCAGTAAGTTTCCCCATAGGTCTGTGATAGCAGCAAAAATGGCCTTTCTGGTTCAGGTAGATTAAGGTCCAAGTAAAATCAAGCAACCAAAGCATAAAGATGGATATGTTTTCTAGGGTGTTCCTGGATGGACTCCTGTTGTGGATTTCTTAGTGAGCATCCCTATATAGTTTTAATTGAAGCTGCTTCTTTCTATTTGTGTGGGCAAGTCACACCAATGACTTGCTAAAGAAGGAATGGAAATGAGCTCAATGAAATGGTGCAAACAGCTTGCAACAAGACACATCTCTTCCCAGACAGGCACTCCTTTGACTTCTCTCTGAGAAGGTGCCAAAGTCAATGCATAGGGTAAACTGTAGTCGTTTGACAGGTACAAACTAGGGGGCATGACATACTCCTTAATCATAGGGTCCTATGCTTCTCTCCTTTGCACCTCAGAGAAGCGAAAAAAGGACAGAGTTTTCACTAAAATCCTATGCAAGGCTCACAACTTTTATGCCTATTATTTCAGAACATGTCTGGAGTAACTCAACATTAGAATTACTGAACTGGGCTGGAACATTAAACCAGGAGTACCTCCTGGTACTCAGGAGGAGGTAACTTGCCAGCATTCATAGAGAAGCTATATGGTTTGGAAATTTTGTTTTGTTTTTTACTTTTATTCATCCTGATGACAGTTTCCCCTCCTTCCACTCCTTCCACTCCTTCCAGATCCTCTTTCTATGTCCTCTCTCCCCCAGACCAACTCCTCCTCTGTTTCCCTTCAAGAAAGTAAACAGAAACAGAGAGAGATGCTCCCAGGAGTATCCACTGAATATGACCTAACAAGATACAATAAGACTGGGCACAAATCCTCATATCACAGCTGGATGTGGCACCCCAGTAGGAGGAAAAGGCTCCCAAACACACTGTTTTCCGCCTCTGGTTTTGACACAACCGTTTTTGAAAGGAGAGCTTTAAGCTAAGCTCATCCAACTTGGATTTTCTGTGCATCTGTCTTTTCCAACATAGTAAAGAATTCTTTATCATTACTAAAAGCCATTTTATCAGCAGGATTAAGAAGAAACTGTAGTAGAAAGCAAAGAGGAAAAGAGAAATTACCAGGACAGTTGACATAGAACAGATTCCAGCCTGGTAGGGATTCTGAAATCAGACTTGTGAAATTAAAAGCCCTGGACCAGCAGAAAACTTAGAAGACACACAGTTTATAAAGCTTATGGCATTTTACAAACTTCTTATTGGTTCATTGTGAATTTCACACCATACACTCCAATCTTACTCATCTCCCCCACCCCTTGTATCCACCCTCCACCCTTGCAACCTCCCCCTCCCCAACTGAGAAAAAGCCATCTCATTGTAGGAGCTGCAGTGTGTCACAGTGTGTTTCACAGTGTACCTTTTTGCCCACGCTTCTTTGCTTGCAAATGTTCATTGCAGTGACTCCTTGGTCTGGTGCAAGGTCTCTGGCTTCTGGTACTCTATCAATCCTGGACCCTCACTGGGACACCTCTTGCATCTCCTGTTGTTTCCTTCTGTCATGGAGTCCTGTAGGTTTGGATCTGTAGGACCAGCCTTTTCATGGACTCCAGTAGGTCATCGATGGGGTAGAAGTTGGGGCAGGCCAATTCAAAGCCCTGGATCTGAATTGATACCAAAGCCCTGGAGGTATCTGAGTTGGTCAAACTGCAGGCTCTCCTGCTCTCAGATCCTCAAGGCCCATTCACTGGGAACCCATGCAGCTAAGGCCAGCTCTACCCTGTTGTCCAGGCAAGGCATAGTAGCAGCTCTGATGATCTAGAGGCCACCTCTCCTGCTTGTTGTAGGTAGCAAGGGACGAGAGGTGGGAGGCATCTCTCCATTGCCCATGTTACGCCACGACAGTGCTAGGCTCTTCTGTATTCACGCCCTTGGGTGTTGCTCACACGCACCCTAAACTCATCCACCACCCTCTTTTCACCAGGGTCAGCTCTACTGTGCTGCCCAGGCAAAGTACAGGGCCCATTCCCCCAAGTGCTATAGGGGGTAAGAGGCAAGGTCAATTTTCCCCTTTTCATGACACAAGGGCCTGATCTCCTTTCTGCCACAGCTGGTGAGAGGCAAGGCAGTTGGGGGTATCACTCCTTCATCCATGCCACTGCACAGGAGACAAGTAATAGGTCACCTTGAAAAGGTCATCTGTCACAGGCTCACTTCCCTAGAAGGCCATGGTCCCAGGCAAGGCTCTTCTAGTCTCCAGCTTACTTCCCCCTCTTGGGAGCCCAGTCAGGCCTGCTGGTTGTCAGATTGGTGATTGTCTTGGTGTACTTTTTTTCCCCCCAGGGAATGTTAGGTTACTAATCACTCAAATGTTCATAGGTCAGAACACTGAAAGTAGACATACCCTTTCTCCTCTTTGCTACCTACTGACACACATATGACATAGCAGTCACACCTGCAGTACCTCTAGGGGCAGGCAACTCATGGCATTTTAAAGACGAACTGTATTTAGTTCATAATTTTTGGACTTCTAAAACTGCATTTCCCAAATTACACTTACATATGTACAAGTCTCTTTTATTTATAATAAACTTGATTTTCCAAGTTGAAACTATTTTTTGAGATTATAAAATGATTACATCATTGCCCCCTTCCCTTTCCTCCCTCCAAATCTTCCCAGGAACCTCTTCTTACTCTCTTTCCAATTCATGGCCTCTTTTTTCATCAATTGTTGCTGTGTATATATTCCTAAATAAATATAACCTTCTCAGTCTATAAAATGATATTTGTGTGTCTGTATTTTCAGGGCTGACTGATTGATAGTGGATAACCAATCAGTGTGCTCTACCTTGGGAATAAATATTTCTCCTATGCTCAGCATTACTTAGGTACCTGTAGATCTTTGTGCAGGATTGAGGTCTTACGGGATTTTCCCTGTCAATTTTGGCATGTTTATCGGGGTCATCCTTTTTGGCTCACGTTTGTGAAGTCATGTTGAGAGACTTTATGAGTATAGCTCCTGACATTCCTGGGAGACACACTGTCACACCAAACTCCCTTCTCCATCTTCCACAACAATCTATGAGCCTTAGGGACAGGAGTTGTGTGATGGAATAGCTGCACTTAGGCTCTACAATTCTGTGTAGAATGCTGTTTTATTTCAATAATCCATCTGGTATTAGAAGGTGTCAGGCAAAGAAAAGTTATCATAGTCGTTAGTACTTGTTAGATTGATTTTATGAACAGGATAAGTTCACACATTAACAAGAAAGAATTTGTATGCATATATGTATACACACCCTTGTGCATGCATGTGTCTATTCATATGTGTGAAGGATCACATGAATGTGCATGGATGTGGAGACAAGAGGACAATGTCAGGTGTCATTCCTCAAGTACCATGTATCTTTTTATCTGAGACATATTCCACTGACCTAAAGCTCACCAAGTAGACTAGACTGGCTGGCTAGCAAGCCCCAGGGATCTAATTATCTCTGCCTACTCAGTGCTGGTACGATAAGCAGCACCATGACTAGCTTTTGGTTTTGTTTTTAATGTGAATTCCGGGGATCAAACCTTCGTTCTTCTGCTTGCAAGTTAAGCACTTTACTGACTGAGCCATCTCCCAAGTCACAAAAATGTGTTTCTATTACTTTCCTTTAATTTATAGAGATATCATTGGTATATTTGGCCACTGAAAAGAAAGTGAATTGTAAGAAAAGGGGAAATAGAAAAAAAATAAGAAAGGATGGGACTGAAGAGATGAGATTGCTCAGTTTACGTTAGTTTATTTTAGTTCAATTTTACTTCGTTATGTTTATATTTTTGTTAATGAGGATGGCAGAAGTTGGTAGTTTAAACACGTTTCTACCCAATTAACCCCTAGAGTTAAAAAACAAAGGGATCAAGAATGGATCTGTCTCTTCTGATGTTCTGCATTTGAAACTTGCTTTCCACTCACCATTGTAGTTCATGTTCATAAGGTTCAATAATGATTATAAAATTAGAACAATTATACCTTTACCATGTAAATCCTTTGGACATGGACTAAAGATATGGCTTAGTGGTTAAGAGTGCTTAGTTCTCTTTGAGAAGACCAGAGTTTGATTCTTAGCACCCATGTCAGGTGGCTCACAACTGTCCATTACCTCAACTCCTCAGGATTCAATGCCTGGTTCCAGACTCCAAGGGTACTTTCACACACATGCATACATTTACACACACACACACACACACACACATGAAGGGATGTTTTGTTAAAGTGGACACAGGTGAAAGACTAAGGCAGACTTGTGAAGGAACGTTTTGCTGAAGCAGACATAGGAGAGAGGATGTTCTGCTAAAGCAAGCACGTGAAAGAACACGTGATGAAGGATTCTTTGCTAACGACACACATGTATTGGTCCCCATTACATTACATAGTTGAGCTGCATTTTTTGGAACTCAATAGAGAGAAACACACCAAAAACTTCTGGTGGTATGCTGCAGTTTGTTGCCACTTCCAAGGACTTGGGTTGATTGGATACACATGCTGAGGCAAGACCCGTGCTGAGGCAAGGCACATGGAGGACACGTGATGTGTGGAGGGTATAAATAGGGCTCCATGGAGTGACGGAGACGGAGCTTGGCTTGCTGGTACAGCTAGCTGTGCAATGCTTGTGGGTCTCATGTCTTTGTTGATCTTCCCTTCCCTGAGAGAGTCACAGCTGAGAACTTCTCCTGGTGTCCCTCTGGGTCCCTCCTGCTGACTTGAGTTGAGGCTGAGGCCTGGCTGTATCTGCTAGGTTGTGTCACCGCTATTGCCAACCTGACTCTACCAAACTGGCCTGCTGGTGCATCTGTGAAGTGTTTGCAAGTGGATCAAGCTGCCACTGCCTGCTAACCTGTGAACTGAACTGCTGATTTCCAGACAACAGAGATGGGAGTTGTTCCAAAGAATCTTTCTAAACAGGTCCACTTCCCCTGTATCCTTTCTTTTCCACTACCTCTGGTGGATGGTGGGCTACAAGGAAGGTTAAAGCATTTAAAGACCAGCATTAAAAATAGATTTTGAAAAAATTAAAGTTACATAGATAAATGGAAAAATAAAAACAAAATTATTTCAAAAGTCATTTGAATCAAAGTATAATACAACATTTAGATATACTTTTAAAAATAAATTAGTGTAACCACTTTAAAATTAAAAAATATATCACCATCATAAATTTTTAAATAGAATTGGAAATTATTGTTGAAAAACATATTAGAAGCAGAGTGATGGATGTTAAAGTCAATAAGGGATCACTGATAATCTTTTATCCTATATTATACCATATACAATAACATGTAATAGTGAAAGACAGTCAGAAGTGATCTGATGTGAAACATGATTAGATCTAGGCCTACTTTATTCACTCAAGATGGCATAAGGTTGTGGATATGGAAAATTCCCTTAGTAATTCTACTTCCAAATACCCATTATACAGTGTTATTTCATGCAGGATATAATCAAGGTCTATAGCAAAGATAAAGATTATTTTTCCTCATTGTATACTTGACCACTAAAGAGAGAGTGATGAAAGAGAAAAGGGAAAGACTGGGACTTAAGAGATGGCTCAGTGATTAAGATTAATCGCTAAGAAACACAGATAATGTGTGTGTGTGTGTGTGTGTGTGTGTGTGTGTGTGTGTGTGTGTTTAAAATTGTCTCATACAGTTCTAGAGGCTGAGATATCAGACAGAAAAGAGGTTATGGTGTGATTCAACTCTAATCTGAATATCAAGGAACTAGGAGAATCAATAGTATAAATTATAGTTTCAGTATGAGTCTAAAGGCAGATGACTATCCCAACGAAAACCAAGCAGTAAAAAAAGCAGTTTTTCTTACTCAACTTTTTATTTTGTTAATTCCAACTGACTAGATAAGGCCTATCTCCACTACAGATATGGCCTATCTATAGTAAACCAGGTCTGCCAATTCATAATTAATCTTATCCAGAAACACAAACACAACCCTAATAATTAACTACATCTGAGTACTTGCTGGTTCATTCAAGTTAACACATAAAATTAACCATAGAAGATCCTCAGAGGCCCATGGTTTGTAACTAAATTTTGATCAAGATGAATGGATATCCATATCAAACAGTAATCTGTGGATTTGTTCATATATTGCCCTCCATTTCTGTCCCTCTAAACCTTTACTAATTGGTATCAATACAATCCAATGTTTGTTACTTCTCAGTGCTTCCTATTTTCTCTACCAAATGTCCATAACAAGATCATTTGATGGTAATATGATAAAAACGAAATACATTTTCCTTAACCCACTTACAGAGTTTACTAATGGGCTAGGATTTTTTCAAACTTTCATATTTTTCTCACTTGATATAATATTGAGTTCTGGCTTAAAGAAAAACTACAACTTAGTCTGAAAAGGATTCTCGTAGGACTTGAGAGGAGAGGACTAGAGTTGAAAGGATGGACCATGAAGGGCTGGTTAGGTTGTCGTGGAAGAGAACACTATAGAAATACACAAAGTATCTGATTCAATCGTACTTCTTTTCCTTTCCTATGGTCAGGATTCATTTCCCAAATAATTGGGCTCCTGTGGAAGGATGTGAGGATGCATGAGGCACTGCATTCAAAATAGGCACTTTCTCAACAGATGGTGCAGGACTTGAAGTTGACGGGAGAAAGCTATTGTTAGTCAACATTTTAAACAAGAAAAATAGTTTGTAGCAGCTAGAAGAGACAATTTTGTTTTGATTCAAAACAGTAAACTACCTGGATGGCTTACACTATCCGATGATCTAAGAATATCAAATTATCTACTGAAAATCTGGCTGGCTAAGCTGCGTTTGCAAATGCATATTATTTGTTCAACATATTTTGTGCTCTCAAGTATCTGAGAAGAAAATTTAACATGTTCTTTTTACCACTTAAAAAAAAAATGTTTAAAAGGAGACTCCAGAATCTCCAGGACGGAACATCGTATTTCTCTGGGCATGAACATTGTACTAGCTGGTTTTGTGTCAACTTGACACAAGCTGGAGTTATCACAGAGAAAGGAGTTTCTGTTGAGAAAATGCCTCCGTGAGATCCAATATAAGGCATTTTCTCAATTAGTGATCAGGGGGGAAAGGCCCCTTGTGGGTAGTACCATCTGTAGGCTCTATAAGAAAGCCAGCTAAGCAAGTCAGGGGAAGGAAGCAAACCAGTAAGAAACATCCCTCTATGGCCTCTGCATGGCTCCTGATCCCTGACCTGCCTGAGTTCCAGTTCTGACTTCCATTAGTGATAAACAGCAGTGTGGAAGAATAAGCTGAATAAACCCTTTCCTCCCCAGCTTGCTTCTTGGTCATGATGTTTGTGCAAGAATAGAAACCCTGACTAAGACAAACATGTTCCTCTCAGAAATAATAATAGATGCCTATTTCATTTGTGTTGATTAAGCATGAAAACCTTGATAAGTCACTGCCAACTTTAAGATGGTTTATCCATGTTACTTGTATCTAAAACCTGAAGAGTTTATAAACACTTATTCCTTTTGTTGTATATTGAGTAAACTATGTGCTAAATCTGTTTAAATACAGCAAATTTGGCAAAAACTGGAAAATGTGAGAGGTACAGTTTTATTAAAGGAGGTTTTCGTGGTTGGAAGCAGTCAGTTCTTCCGGTTCTCAAAACAATCAACCTAAGGTAAAGCCAATAGCACCTTTAAATATTACTGCTCTGGCCAAAAAATAATTGTCACTAGTCATTGGGAAGATTCCAAATTGTCTTATGGAGCAGTTCTACTCTATTTTGGACAATAAATTGAAATGAAGTATAGTGGGAAGAACATGAGCTTTGGCATCAGACCTAAGTTTAATTTTTGGTTCAGTCAAGTACTAGCTATGATATGTTGAACAAATTATTGAATCTTTTTAAGTTTCATTTTCCTCATCTAAAATATAAATAATTGGATTTACTTTCAAAATTTAGTTTTGATAAACAGTTTTTTTAAAAAAGAAACACATAATGACCACATTACAGTTACTGCCCATTGTGTTTATCCTAATAAGTCATAACTTAAGACAACAGGGTGTGATGCATGTGCGAACCTTATAAACATAATGCAAAATTGAAAAGGATTCATTTATGATGGGATACATAGTGCAGGATTTCATTCATGTGAAATACCCAAAGTAAACAAACCCATAGAGAGAAACAATCAATTAGTAGTTGCCAGCAATCTGGTGAGGGTTGAACAAGGGGATGATTGTTAATGCATACTTTTGGTGGTGATTTAAATCTAAGTATTCTAAATGTTATATTTAGACTATTTTTATTTACAGTATTAATGAAAATGAGCAGGTCTGAAGTGTATGATTTCATTACTAGCTTTGTTCTTTCTGCTTTTGATTTTAATACCTTCTTTTGGGTTATTTAAATATTTGGTAGAAATACATTCTGGGATAGTCAATTTATTTTTCTTTTTCTTTAACTTCTTTTATTTTAGTTTTTGAATGTTTATAATTTGTATTTGTGCATGGTTTTAAGTAGTTTTTTGTTCATTGCTGTGTAGAAATATAATAGATGACATATTAAAGACACAGATATGAGAACTATTATATTCTTTTACCAATGTTATGTCAGTTACAGTGAAGTAACATTTTACATCCATTAGCTACGTTTACATGTTTTCAGATTTTAAACATAAACGATCAAATTATTTTTTTCTTGACACTTTGAGCACTAAATCAAATGAGTCTGTGATTTTTGTTTAGATTTTATTTAAACCCATCAAGGAGGTTAGTGATTATACTTATGTCCTCTTTTACTGATTCCCATGTTTCCTTTCACAAGTTCCATTGGATTTCTTGTAGTTGTTACTCCGTTTCTATCCGAAGAATTTTTAAGGTAGGCATGACAATGATGAAGTTTTAAATTTAACACTATCTTTCTTACCCTTATCCTCTTCTTCCATGCTCCCCTCCCTAGGAATTCTAAATACTACTGTACCACTACACTCTACCCCTAGACCTCCCCTTTCACTTTTGAATGGTATTTCTGTTACTTATAAAATATGGTGTTTACATTTAGTTCTGTCCTATTCTTTATGACTTCTAAGGGTTCAGATGAGAAACATTAATATTCAGGTTTTTATATGTGATTGGTAATTTTGTTAAAATAAGTGAACCTCATGCCATTCTGCTCTCTCTCTCTCTCTCTCTCTCTCTCTCTCTCTCTCTCTCTCCTCTCCTCACCTCTCTTCTCTCTCCTTTCTCTCCCTCTCTCTCCCTCCCCCCTCTCTGCCTGCCTCATACTTCTCACACATATATAGCAAGATGTAAGCTCTCTGCTGCTCTAGCATCATCTCTGCTTGCCTGCTGCCATTCTCCTTACAATGATGGTCATGTACTCTATATGCTCTGAAACCATAGCCCCAAAATAGATGCTTCCTTTTTTAAGTTGCCATAGGAAGGGTGTTTTATCAAAGCAATAGAAAAGTGACTAACAAAATGTGAAGTCGGACTTATGTTGGAGACTCCAAGATGTTGGAGATGACAGAGTTATGGGATATCTGCCAAGGACACCTGCAGACAAGGAATGAAAGAGAGAGAGAGAGAGAGAGAGAGAGAGAGAGAGAGAGAGAGAGAGA